>JAXGGP010000080.1:13636486-13647398 GCA_035584415.1 Eueides aliphera
CGCGGCGGTCTCTTCGACAGTGCGCGTCGACTGTCGTTCGCAGTGAGCATCGCCTAGTGTTGTATTTACTATGATTTGGAAGTATTGTGCTTTTTTCTTATTTATTTTTGCTCGATGGACGCCTATTCTTGCAGCAAATGATAGTAAGTATTATGTGAACAAGCACATGCATGCACGAGTACAGCATGAATTATTTTCGTAACAATAAGTTCTCAGATTCCTTCTACTTTCTTTGTTGTGCGCGGGATACAGCATGAAGTTATGAAAAAAAAAATTATTTTGTTGGTCATCTAGTACCGGAGAGAGTAGATATCCTATTTTCTACTTTACTTACATTCCATGTTGATTGGCAGAACTTAACGCATCGTTATGTCAATAAGAGCGGGTAAATAAAAAAATAGAGTTATAATCTGTCTGGTCCCTACGAGCAAACCTTTCATCGTGAACCCCCCTCGATTAAAGGCTTACTCACAGCGACCCCTGCCAGCCCTCTAGACGGCTGCAAGCTCCATCCGCCACGATGTGCACCACACGTGAAAGGACTGTTAGGGCAACGCGCACCAGTGCGTACCCGTTGATGTGGGGAGGACCGCCGCCCGGCACGCCTGGCCCGGAACGATGGAAGTGGGAAGTGGAGGACGGACCTACAAATAGCTACGTGTAATGTAAGAAGACGGATGAAAGAAAAGATTAATTATTTATGGATGTGAAGGATGACAGAGATCTGGATGTTATTTGTGTGACTTGCTTGGTCTCCAAGCAATGACATGACCGATATACCAGTTCGCTCTCTAGCTCGGCGTATCACAGCGCGAGCGAGGAAGCCAAGGTGTTAGCGTGTTATTGTCCTCTCGATTGGTTTATGCAATGATAGAGTACAAGACGATCAAAAAGCAGCCTCGGGGCTTTGGTATCCTCAGCTCTATTAGACGAACTCGATGAGTGTAGGCAGAGTGTCAAGGACGTTTTAGGGATTGTTAATAGAAATGAAAAACTAATAATATGTGGTGCTTTGAACGAATTGGTCGGAACTGCGAACTGCGTAGTGTTTCCTTGCTAGGCAAGTATGGTAAAAAAAGAATGAATGATGCTGGAAAGCTTTTATTGAAAATTTGCCAGGAAAGAAATTTGTTGGTGGCAAACATGTTATTTGACCACAAACAAATTCACATTTACAGATAGAAGCGAACGGAAGAGAAAAGTATGATCAAAGTATGCTAGCCGAACTTTGCGAATTTTATGACGTAAGTAGTAGCAGAGGTAAAGGGAAAAGAGACGTAAACAAAAATCGCGACGAATGGTGGGATGATGAAGTGAACGATGCTGTAGAAGAAAAGAAGAAGGCATGGCAGGATTATAAAACCTCGGGTAAGGATAAAAGTATGAGAGAGATAAGAAAGAATCTGCTGATAAAGATGAAGTGCTAAAAATTCAGAGAAAGGAAGAAATGAAAGGTTAAAGAACAACTTTCGGTTTTCGGCAACTTTCTTTCCTATTTTCCGCCGAATTTGAGGCATTGCGTGTTAAGTGGCGAAACAATACACAATTATTACGAGTCGCTGATCTATTGTGCCATAACACAAGTGCAACCTCCTGTAATTTTTACTTGCATATTAATAAAGTTACTTTAAATATTGAGGGTTTATACACAATAAACGAACTAATACTGCAATTGACAACGAACACGATTGTGCCGCACAGCGCAGGAGTGCGTGATCGAGCTGCAGTGCGCGGAGTGCCTCCCCGAGCACATGCCGCTGGTGACGTCGCACCGCGCCACGGACGGCCGCGTGCGCGTGCCCCACGGCGCCGAGCTGCGCCTCTCCTGCGGCGCCGGCCGCCTGCTCGCCTACCCGCTGCTGGCCGCGCTCTCCGTGCGCTGCCACGCCGGCCGCTACCGCGCGGAGCACGACGCGCGCCCGCGGCACCTGCTCGAGCTGGGCTGCCAGGCGGACGTGTTCGAGGACGTGCCGCACGCCGCACCGAACTGCGCGCCGCCGCTGCGGGGCCGCGCCTACCTGGCGCGCGAGGGCGGTGCGCCGCGCCACCTCGCCGAGCTGTGCTACGACGACGACCGCGGCCGCGCCGCACACGCGCACGCGCCCAGCGCGCCCGCCGCCGCGCACAGCCACGCCGGCGCGCCACTCTCGCTGCTCGGCAACCTCAACGCCATGCTGGACTCCAGCACCACCGGCGATGTGGACAGGCTGCTGTCCGACGACGTGCGCCTCAACAGGCGCCTGCGCGAGCTGCTGCGGCACGACGCCGTGTCGCTGGCGGGGCACACGCTCACGAGCGCGCGGCTGCTCGGCGCCGCGTACTTCGAGGACCAGGACGCGCGCGTCGCGGAGTTCGCGTCCAACAAGGTGGCGGCGTGGAGCAGCGTGGCGAGCGGCAACTTGGCGCACCTGCAGCGGGACGTGGCGGAGCTGCTGCGCGCGGCGCCCGGCGCGCTGGACGTGTTCGCGGGCACGCACGGCACGGCGGCGGTGCGCGCGGATGGCGGCCGGCGCGAGCTGGTGTTCGGTGGGCGGTTCCCGGTGGCCAAGTACTTCTGGACGGTGGTGCGCGAGCGCGCGTCGGGGCGCGCCGCGGCGCTGGTGGTGCTCAACGACCCGCTGGTGGCGGTGAGCGAGGTGCGCGAGGCGGTGTTCTGCGAGAGCGCGTGCGGGCGCGTGCGGTGGGCGCGCGCGCTGCGCCGGCACCGCCGCTACGAGGCGCCGGCGCTGGGGCTGGCCTTCTGCTGCGGCGTGCGCGCGCTGGCGGCCGCCGTGCCGGAGGTGCCGCGCGCGCTCGTGCCCGCCGCGCCCCTCAACGGCACCGACGACGAAACCTTCCTCACGGAGATTTGATATTTTTCCACCAGTTTCGCTACTATATTTTGTTTAGTAATAATACTAGTCCTAAGCTGTCTGTTATTAATAGTTTCATTGTTAAGTTCGAGACCACGTCTCCAGCAATGGAGGCACGTAGTAGTGTCCTCGTGCACTTGCTGTACTTGTAACAATCTTAGGGGCCGTCCATAAATCACGTGAGGCTCGAATGGGGGAGAACAGGGTTCGGCGAAAATCACGAAATATCACAAGGTGGTAGAGAGAGGTCCCTACCCCCTCCCCCTTGTGGGGGTTGGTTGTCCTGTAAGATATCACGTGTATTTATTTTTTCGTCAAGCGCATAGTGCAAGAGTAAAATTTAATTATTATTCTGATAATGTTCACAGAATAGATATACATATTTTTAGTTTACATTTATATGAAGCTAATTTTATCTTTAAGGTGCATTTTACCGAAATCGATTATTTCTACGCGTTCAAGATTTATTTCAAAAAGAAGCTGTGAAAATATGGACATACATATATATATATAATCTTTTGAACTATATGTATTTTACTGACTCAGCTCGTTAAGTCGAATTATCGTCAAATTTTGAAAAAGATGCGTCATTAGGACAATACAATAGTTAAATTTTAATAAATTTACTAAAAAAGTATCACCAAAAGGGGAGGGACATTAAAAAAAGCTAAAAAAAGACATCACGTGATCAATGGACGTTCCCATTAAGAGCATTCGTAAATATCATATCTTGTTCTATCCCACGTCCAACGGAAGACGAGCAGTGGTTCAGATTTGATAACCACTCCCACCTACCCAGTGTGACGTCACACACTTTACATGTATATATTGTGTATATCTTTTTGAATGTCTCACTTCGACACCCCTTCATAACTCATAGATGTCTTGACTGACTGACTGATAACAGCACTGACGACGATACATTTTTCAGACATCTAATACTTATCACGTTTTTTTTTGTTTTATCAGTAACACAGAATCATATTTTTTATATAAAAGTCGGTGAGACTGTTCTCGACGGTGTTTATTTTCACGAGCCCGCCTTGCAGATATAGTGTGCAGTTTTTTATTATTACTAACAAAATTTTTAGGTTTTATAAATATCAATAAATAAATGACACAACAATAATACCAAAAACGTATATTTTATTAAAAATTACAATAGCATTCTTAATGTGCATTCCCTTAATCCTTCTCAGCGATGGCAGTGAGATGTCTATCAATTTCACTCTCCGTCAATACTCTAAAAAACAATATGAAAACTATTAACAATTCATAATTAAAAATTTATTCAAGAGAACGCTTCTGTCTTTGATATGGATTCTGTTATGTCATGAATTATTAAAGTACCCATAAAATACTTTGCTATTATAATAAAAGTGATGTTAAAGTAGGGTAAACTGATATAATGCTCTTGTCATTGAATTATGGTGATAAAAGCAAGTGAAAGTTAAGTACAATTTGTTTAAACATAATAATAGATTTAAATAATTTTCATTTCCTCTAGAAGAGACAAACCGCGGCTTAACATTTAATATCAAGATAATGGATATAGTGACTGTTTATATATCTACTTGTGCTTTTATGTGGCAAGAGGCTTAAAACATTGGTCTATTTCGAAATAAGCAAATAAAGTCAAAAATATATGATATTAACCTGAACTTAGGATCCGCTTTAGACACAACCCCAACTTCAATCTCAGAAGCCTTGAAGTCCACAGAGAGCACCTGCGAGAGACACGCCACGGCGAGCTGCACCACGTCGTCGTGGCTGAGGTCGGTTCTCTTCTTCAGCTTCTTCTCCAGGTAGGCGTTGGCGTCGGTGGCCTTGGAGCCCGCTGCCACTGCTTTGTACGAGCAGTAGTAGCCAGAGGGGTCAGTCTTATACACACTGGGGCCTGATTCACTGTCGTACGCTATTACCATCATGCCTGTAATAAGCAATGGTGTATTTTGTATTATTCTTCATATACATCAATTTCACTTATCATGTAACATCCTATAATAGCTAATGATACTGCATAATTAAGGTACATAAAGCAAAATAATTAGAAAGAAACATAATTTGCACTAGGGTGCTTCAATAAATTTTTTTTTAAGTACAAACAATACTGACAAATAATTTAAGTGTAAATTTTAAGAATTATTAAAAAAATATTGCAAGATATTTCCACAAATTTGAAAAATGCTGTAACTTTTTTTTTGTAAAGATAATAATACTTTGAGTTTTCTGAACCTCGAATACTCCACTTATAAGAAAATGGATTTGTTTCTTGTAAAAAGAATCGTTAATTAGTGTAAATTGAATTTAAAATAAGTTTTTTAACCATGTTTATTAAATGGAAACTAAAATAAAAATAGCGACACCTTACAGCTGAGCTATGGGGCTCATATTTGGTAAGGATTTATGTACATTAAATAGAACCATTTCAGAGACTCTTACCAGTAAAAAAAAAATAAAAAAATATAATAAAATTTTTTTTTAAGCACCCTAATACATAGTTAGTTCTCCAAATTATTTTCTATTTTAGTTCAACTATGGTTTCTAACAAATTACAATAAGACATGTTAAACTTTTCCAAACAATAAAAAATACCAGAATGAAGAAATAAAAATATTGAATGTTTCAATTTGGTGAGTGATGTTTGAACCCACAACCTGTTGCCTTTATAGTCACAGTAAAGAAAAAACTTTAAGAATTGAAATACATACATCAATCAAATAATAAATAACATATATCAATACTGGCATTACTAGCTTTAATACAAGCAAACTTACTGCATCCTAGTGGACGCATCTCGGCATTCTGTGTATACACCTGTGAGATGTCAGCAATGCGGCGGCACAGGATGTGCACAGGGATCTCTGTGCCATACTTGTATGTCCAGTTGGCTGCCTCGTAGCGAGCCCTCTGTACTTGAGATCTGCTGTCCGCTGTAAGTCAATATGTAAAATAATTAACAACAAGCAGCAGCAACCCTAACTGGAAGCGCGATGATGAATGTAGAAGCTTTATCAACTCTTGAGATAGTTATTATATTATTTTCTCACCATCAAGGCAAATAGAAGAAAAAAATGTATGAGGTAACAAGACAACCAGTGTCCAATAGAAAAAAAAGTAATTAAATGAATAGTTAGTATGAATTGTTCACATGTTATAATAAAAAAATAATACAATTAGAAGTTCATATAACCAACTCAAAATTATGACTAATTAATAATATACTAATTGATCTATTCACCTTATGTCACCTGCTAGGAATTTACGCAAATTTTCTCCTTTAAATTGAATTATCACTCCATTTAACATTTTCAGAAACGTAGACACTAGCATTTTTTTGATAAAGTCATATTTCACCATATTGTTATTCCGATATATATAGATATATGTGACTACAAAATAATTGTGTTATAATTTTTTAATACACTTTTTTTTAAGTCTATGTTTAAAAATAATTTTTCATCTTTTTATACAACTATACATATTTCAAATTCATTTCTTTTCAATATTTTTGCCCCCAACATCTGTGTTTGTAAGTACTTTGTATTTTATATAATTATTTAATTTAATAAAATTATCTATATTTTATTTAATAAAATTATTTACATTTATTAGATTTATTGGTTTAATTTTAATATACATATAAATTGGTGGATTTATTGGTGTATGAACAAGAAGTAGAAGTGTACAGCAGCTCTTACCAGTCATGCCAGTCATCACACATCCAATGTTGTCAGTCAGTCGGAATAGATGTGTGACGGAAGCGGGGTCCAAAAGACGATCGGGAACCTTACGCTGAGCCGCCACAACAGCCGTGTCGGCGCCTCGCAGAGCAACCGACGTAAGGCCTCCTTGGTTAATTGCTTTTAAAGCATATTCTGAAAATATGAACGTGTATTTGAATATTACATAGTGTGATAATTTAAAAATTGCACATATTTAGTCCTGTTGAAATATACAAAACTAAAAATAAAGTTTTTAAGTTATGGTTGTTGAATAAATCAACAGTGGAACTTACCAACTTGATATAATCGGCCTTCAGGAGAGAAAATAGTAATATGTCTATCAAATCCTGCACTGCTTTCACGAGCCATTTTAATTGATCTTGGATAATTATTTTATTTTATATTTCAACGCAGAAAGTTTGACAGCCGCAGTGATTGACAGAAACGCTTGCGATTCTTCAATTTTCAACACTCATGGTATTGGTAAGTCTGTACTCTATGATGAGTTGACAACATTGGCCGTTTTCCCAATTATCAAAACAGCGGTCTTAGCTTGCCACAGATGCGGTAAAATTAATTTGACTTTGACGTCACACGTGACTTGATTAGGAGGACGGTACGGACGGGTTGAAGGGGTAGCATCGTGAGTTTTGATGTTACTATGACCTTCCAGGTCAATGCTCTATTTGGTTTAACTTGTTAAAGTTGTCACAAGAAATCACAAGAAAACAACACTCACAAGAAATCCGAATTATTAATACAGCTGACAGATATTGGCGCGTTCACTAAATCGGACCTCATGTTAGCAGTTGAAACGTCGTTGCTACTGTTATGATAATTCGGAAAACAGCTAGTAATATCAAACAATGGACAAAATATGAATTTTAGAATCAATTACGATATTGTATACAAGGTACTATTATTGGCTATTGGCATTGACAAAAATTAAAAAATTAAAAAAATTAAAATTATTAGTACAAAATTGAGATTTGAATTATAGTAATTTAATAAAACGGTAGTGATCATCAAATTAAAAATATTCTTTAAATTATATTTAGTAACATTACAAATTACAAAACATGTCTTCCTATGTGAACTGGCAATTCTTATTCATAACGTATTTATTTTGATTTTGCAATCTGACATACGACGCCGCTTGTTTTGTCACTAGTCTAGTCCGTTCATCAGTCAGTCAGTAGTTCAGTATTCAGTTGTCAATTTGTCATTTCTCATTTGTTGCATGTGTGAGTGGTTGTGTGGTTTCTATTTTACTTAGCTAAGTTCAAGTTTCGTAGTTAGCTCATAATTTCTGTATTAAAATATTAAGTGTTAACGCTGCATTATTTCCTCGACAAATTGTAAATTTTTCACATCCACTGTTATTATTTTTTGACTAAACATGCAAGAAACCGTTACGAACACAAATGAGAGAAAATCTCTCTTTTCTGCGTTTCTTGAGGTCCTGGAAGCACGGGAGAACGAAGCGCAAGCTAATAGACAGCTCCAAGAGGAAAAATATCAAAGAAGAACCCAAAGAATTTATGATTTTCATGGTAATAAGCTCACTGAAAAAACAGTTATAATTTAAATTTTATAAATGAAGACTACTTTAAAAATATAAATTAAAATTAAATAGTAAATTAATTATTTAAATATTATTTATTACTATATAAGTATAGTTATTATTTCTACTATGAAATATTTTATAGTAGATATAATATTAATTTAAAAATGATAAAATTAATAATTTCATTAAACAAGTAAAAATAATATTTTTTTAATATTACTTAATTTGAGAAAGACACATTGTGCATATAAATGTAAGTGTCCATAACTATACTTTACCATTAATTATATTAAAGACATCATTAGCCATCTGAGTTTCATTAAAATTTGAGTAAATATTGTATAACATTGAATTATTATTGTATTTGAATTATGATGCTTGCGGCATTGTTCAAACTTATTGCAGCTTATTACAGCTTAAAATATGAATTACAGAAAGGAAATGATAGTTAATTTAAAGTTGGTGTTTAAGATAAATTATGAAATTCCTGAAAGTTCTAGATAGTTCTATGCCAGAAAATTATCACATATCTTTGTACAGCTTAATAGTATTAATTGTATTCCATCAAATAAACTTCTATTTTTGTTTTGACTACTTATGGATATACAAAATAAATGTTTATATTACAAACTTGACATTTATGATATAAACATTTGTTTGTTTAAATTGAGTGGAGTTAATTATTTCATTTCTTAAAATATATAAAATCAATATATAAATTATATGAGTCAATAGTGGTTTAGCGGCACAGTGTTATAATTGTGGATTCAATTTGCTCAAATAATTAATCAATTTTCTTTCTTTGCTCCAGTAATAATAAAAGACAACTCAAAAATTGCTTAGTGAGGAAGGAGTCACTGAGCAATTTTCAATAGATCATGAACATAAAGCTTTTAGACGCTTTCTGCTGAAATTAAAAGTAAAGTTTGCTGTTAACGGTCCCAAAATTGATTGGTCGTGTGATGCCGGCATTCCACGACCTACCTAATATCTAAGAAACAACTTACTACCATTCTTTACACAGATCGTCAACAACGCGAAGCTGTAGAACTCCGCCGATGCCTGGACTACGTGTCACAACACGCACACGTCCTCGAATCAGTACTCCGGAATGCATCTGCGAGTGGGAGCTCGAGCTCGGGCTCGGAGTCGGTCCCGTTGTCGGCGGCGCTAGTGCGACAGGCGGCCGCCCTGCAGCGTTGCATGGCACAATGCGTGGACAATGCGTCGAGGATACGACACCTGCTGACTGCCGCTCATCAGCCACAGATGGATACTATGCTTGCGAAAATGGTATGTATTGTGACCTTTGTTTATATTGTACTTATATTTTACCTCGATGTAATGGCAGACGAGCGTAAGTTCGCAAAATGTAATGATTTTCTATGATCATTATACACAAATTGAGATAAGTACATATCAGTTAGTTACCACAATTTGAATCAATATATTTAACAACATCGTGACCTAAAGCCGTGATGCATTAAAGTGACGTACAAAAAATCACCTTGTTTGATGAAGTGAAGGTTACTGCTAATATTTTCATAGTAATTATTTCTAATTGCAACGCTTGTTTAGTTAAAGAAAAAATAATAGTAAAAAATCCGTTCCAGGGGGAGAACATATACCAGTATACAGCTCACAGTGGCACCGCTACTTATATTACATTTTTATTTTTTTCCTCGAAAACGATAACTTTTTGGAAAATGTTTTTAGCATTACAAATGGAAGGCTTATTGCCTGAATAAGCCTTCAAAAATCTTCAGACATTTGCTGTCTGAAGTTCCTTTACCGACGATACGACTTTTCTTCTCCGAATTTTCGGTTTTATTAACCCCACTCCCAAGTTTGAAGTTTTATCTTTTGGACTTACAATCAAAAGCAGCAGGTATTCATCATTGACACCACATGCAAAAAGAAATTTGAGTTGATCTAATTTCCATAGGGAATAAATTATGGCCAAAAAATGAGACCCTACCTCTCCCTTAAGGCCGATTCCTCTGATTAACGAAGTTAGCCTAGGGATTCGCGGGGTCGATTAATAAAATATATAATAATTATATATATATATAATTCTGTGATAAAATTCCATATTTTCTAATTCTAATTCTGGTATTAAACAAAAGACAACTCGCGCAAATAGTAACTCGGTACAAACTAATACAGTATTTTAACGAAATTTTGTAATAATAGTAAATATTGACATAACTATTTATTTCTTTAAATAGTAATTAAATCTAATAAAAGATTTAGGCTGTTTATTAGCGAGCAGCGACGGACGGATGACTCTGCTTCTACCAAAACATAAAATCGTCGTTAATGTATTAAGTATTTAGCGATAGTTCCTTTAGTTCCTTTCATTAGCATACTCGAAGAAGTGTCACAATCAAGTTTAACTTGAATTAAAAGACTTGCCTGTAAAGGTTGCGTATTGCGTGAACACATAGGCAACTGAAGCAGAAACATTTTATCTTTTCATCCGCAGAATACTTTGTAATTTTAGGTCTTTTTCAACAATATTACGTTTAAAACTGTAGAGCAGTCATAGTGGACAAAGCTCCTACAAAGCTTAGTTTTCATGTGATCACTGTCTGCAATACTATGACAAACTTTGACTAGGTACTTTTTTTACTACCTTTGATAGAATATATTTTTAATATTTTTAATTATAACTACTCTAGACGACAGGTACTTCTCTGAACAGGCTTACTTAATGATAATTTATTAATGTTTAACATTTGTCAATGTTTTAGTGGGAGTGACTCACG
>JAXGGP010000082.1:6021967-6032410 GCA_035584415.1 Eueides aliphera
TTAAAAATTACCTATTATTAATAATAGATAATATATAAAATTTCAGCATGTGAGTTTATACATGAATAGTATAAACATAACCTGGCAAAAGACACTTGTTAATTTAAGGCGTGTTGTGACGCAGTGGCACAAGAATGTGACACTAAACGCGATAGGTCGTGGGTTCGACTGCGTGTGGAAATGAAATATTTAATATTTTCAATTTAATATTTATTATTCTCATTTCTTCACTCTGATAACAAGGTAAATCGCGGCGTTGAGTTCCGCCGCTCAAAACACAGTGCTTCGAATTCGGCGGAAAGTAGGTAGCGAAACGGAGTGTCATAACACTAGGTTCTGAAGTTGCCTCTACCTACCCTCCAGTGTTAAGCTTAGTAAGTATTAATTTAATATTTGTCTACATTTAGGGAAATTTTGAAATATTAGATGATTTTATTGGTCTTTCTAAACTTTGCTTTAGACTCTAAAGCAGTGTTTCCCAACGTGGTGCGCCCCACCTGGGGGACATTTTGAATTTAGAGGGGGACAATTCTGAGATTTGAAAACTCAAGGGTACATTCTTACAATGATAGTTAGTATCTACTAAAAAAGTATTTTAAAAGCGTTATAGAGACAAAAATTAGTTACAAATGTACTACATATTTCAATATATTTTTGTGTCTAAAAGGTTTATATGCAATTGATCTAGTCGGCCAAAATAAGTCTTAATATTTGTACTATTGTATTTTTTTATTTTTTTTATGGTTAGGACACGGCAAACAAACGTGCGGGTCACCTAATGGTAAGTGATCACCCGCGCCTACGGCCCCGTGTACCACAGATGCGTTGCCAGCCTTTAAGATGGAAGGGTACCGGGGTCTGGCATTACCCAATGCGAAACGCAGTGGCCGAAGCCACTACTTAACGCCGGTTTTAAATGCCGGGGGTGGTTATGATCCGGTGGAGCCAGCCCATGCGTATTGCAATTGCCGACAACATGATTCTCCCACTCGTACTTTAGTCGCCTCTTACGACACCATCAGTACCAGGGTGATTCTATTCTCAGCCGGAACCTGAAGGCTGAATTTATATTTATAATTTATATTTATAAATAATTTATAATTGTAATTTTTTATAATTGTAACAAAATTTATAAGGGGACCATAGCCATGTTAAAACTGAAAAGTAAAAGGATCCAAAAAGGTTGGGGAATACGGATCTAAAGCACTACTCCTGAGTTTTGCTGACATGCCTGACATGTGGTAGTACGCTTTATAGGAAAATTAGGAAATCTTTACTTAAGTCTTATTTATATATTTCTAGTTATCTATTTATTGTAAATGTTAATGATTGGCCAACAATGTCGATATACTTATGTGAAAAATTTACTAATTTGTCACAAGGGCTACCCGTGCGCAGTGTGCGGCCGCCGCTTCAACCAGTCCGGTCACCTGGCGATCCACATGCGCATGCACACCGGCGAACGACCATATCCTTGTGATTTGTGCTCTAAGGCTTTTAAAGTTAAGGTAAAAATTTAATAATAAGATATTTTTATATGATTAAATATTTTACACACTTAATTTATAAGAAATAAATTTAAATAGGTATAGTCACTCTTTTTAGCACTCGCCCTAGCATTATCGCTAATCGAGATATAGAGTTTATTTTTTTTCTCTCTCTCTCTCCTATTTATCCATTTGTATGTTTAATGTTTAATGCTAAGTTAATGTTTACGTATTGTTTGAAATATTTACTGTCTTTTATACCTTAAGGTATTATTCAAGACGCCATTGTGGCGCAGTCGAGACTTGCCTGACTGAGCACGATGGTTGTGATTTTTTTATGTATGTTGATGGGAAGAAAAATTTAAAAGCAAATATTTTTCTTTCTCTTGTCAGCTAAGGTGCAGTGTAAAATAAAATTATACTTGGTCACAAGTCAGCTATTGCAGAATCCCTAGTAAGTTTCAAAGTAATCCTTATTCTCTGTTGTGTGCGTATTTGTTTGGATTGTCTGACCTACGAGTATGTGGTTATATGTTTAAATAGCATTTGAATTATGCTTCTAATGCAGAGTGATGTATTTTTTTTTCGTCTGACCATTACATTATTATAAAATGACACTTTAATCTGTTTATAAATAAAAATATATAAAGTATGTTGTTTCACTAAAAATCTATAAAATAACTTTTTTATTAAATTTTCTCAAACCAATGTAAGTAAGTAGGTACTTTTTAATATTGTTTTTAAAATGATATCATCCTTAGGAGACGAAAGTAACCAATGTTAATAAACAAATAATAGTACAATTCGAACGAGCAAATGCGAGAGCGGGTCGCAAGTGTATCTCGTAAGTTAGGAAACATTTCGGCGGAAACGCAGTCGGCTGTTGTCGTAACCGGTGGGAATATTATGAGCTACGGTTTTTAATGTTTTTATGTGTAACTTTCACAGAACATTCTTAATACAACAAACTTTTCTCTACAAAGCTCCTCGCGATGTTTAGTCGTTCAGGCGTCCACCACTGGGACCACTTCTAGTGCATAAGTTTTTGTTTGTTAGCACTTTGTAAATTATGGAATACTCTTACTGCTTTAATATCTATTTTAAGTGTATATAACTATTTAACATACTTTTGCTGACCTAAACCAACTATTATTACGTTTAATAAAATTAATTATAGTAAAGTTTTTTTAAAATGCTAATATTGCGTAAAGATCTAATTTATTCCTATTTCCATTTTAAAACATAGCTTGTATAATTTAGCATTTAACCTGAATAAACGACTAACACGATTAGTTAAGCACATTTCACAGTATCATGAATGAACACCTAAGTCTACATCTCAATATAACAATTACACATCACGCAATAGCTATCGCATAACACGATTACTAAAAAGCATATAAATACATAAATTGGCAACAACAATCTCCAAGTAGTGCAGTACTAGATTCCCATAGTTTTTTTCCATGGCCCCATACTATATGT
The DNA here is from genome assembly GCA_035584415.1 of Eueides aliphera. Classification (NCBI taxonomy): domain Eukaryota; kingdom Metazoa; phylum Arthropoda; class Insecta; order Lepidoptera; family Nymphalidae; genus Eueides; species Eueides aliphera. Next base: position 6,024,940 of record JAXGGP010000082.1, read on the forward strand.
AATGACGACAGGTGGAGCGCGACGACCATCGGCGGACGCACACGGGCGAACGCCCCTTCGCGTGCACCGCCTGCCCCAAGACGTTCACTGCCGCTGCACGCTTGCGTGAACACGCGCGCATACACACTGACCAAAGGTTATGAGCTTAGCTTTTTGATATATAACATACATGGTAAAGCTTAGGCCGTTGTGGCACACTGGCACTGGCGTGGGCTCGAATCCCATTCAAAGAAAGGATTATTTAATATTATCATATCTTCGCTCTGGTAACAAGATGAAGCCCCGAATTTAATTTTATCGCTTAGCAACAATATCTTAAGGATTTTACAAGAAGTGAGAGAGAGTGTTGAGCGGGCTAGGCTCTTTTTCCTTTTCTTTTTAAGTATCATAATAAAACTTAATCTTTTTTTCCAATTATATGAGCATACGCCCAAGTGTATGTATATCTGTCTTATCTCTAGGTGCAAAAATTTCTCTGCATACACTGCCATGTGCGGAATACCGTGTGAAGTAACAAAAAATATTCGCACGAAAGGCATGTGTACATTTAAACAGAAAATTTAAACTGTAAAGTTATTAAAGCCTTAAGCGTCTATATTTGTTGAAGTGTTGAAAATTCTAAGTTAATTTTCTCTATTTATACATAAATAAAAAAATAGAGATTATGTTGAAGTAGCCAATGTTAAGCATTTTGGTAACGATAATCACTAGGTTCCCACGTAGTGAAGAGTTATGTAAATTATAAATATTAGACGTATATAAATAATAATCAGGGACGCGTAAAGCCATATTAATTTTATATGGTTCGTGGAATTTTAAACGGTGTTAACCATAGAGAACTCTACTTTTTTTAAAAAACGAGTTTAGTACTGTAATAGATAAATACTGTAATAAAAAGATTATATGAGACAAACTTACTTATGTTTTGACTGAGTGAACAATAGGTAACTGTCATTGTGACAAAATAATCTAATTATTTTTATAAGTATAAATTTAGGATTATATTTATATAATTATTAAAATTGTCGTAATAAATGGCGCGCATGTGCGTTAATTTATTAATTAAAAATAATTATGAAGCCATTCGTGGTGCAGGGGCACAAGTGATCTGATGTGGCACAAGTGAGTGAGTTCAATCCCCCACTCGAAGAAATGAATTATTTCATATTTTCATTTCTGTCAACAAGGCAAAGCACGACGTTAAATCACTACAATCGGCATCCGTTATGTACGTCATGACGACCGTCAAATTCGGCGGAGAGCGGAGTGTTCCCATGTTGCCTCTGTATACGCTTCCTTGGGCAAAATGTAGTGTGAAGCTGAAAATAAATAAGAGAATTAATTTGTACATTTGCTTAGGATATTATGTATTACATTTAATAAGACAAAACGAACATAAGACATATTAACTACAGGGAGAACAGACTACTATTGCATTATCACAGGCTAGGTTTAGGCTGATCTATCATATTAAATATTTACCTTTTCAATTATCTTTTTTGTATCGTTTATTTTACTTTGTTAAGTTACTGCACAAGACACGAGCATTGTTCCACTAATCATAAAAGCAACCATAGTTTTACTTACCGCTTGACATTTCTGACACAATAAGAAGCTCCAAATTCTTTTTATCGCAGTACTTACCATATTCCTTTGCGTGAGCACGCACGTTTACATACAGACAATCGATAATATATTTAAGATATCAGCACATGTTACTGTCTTAATACTGTGTGTGGTATTGCTTTTCAGACTTTTATATTTAGTTAGGTAAAGATACAAAACGACTTTACTGACTGACACACACGCTAAAATAATTATATTAAATATAAAAATCTAGGTTATATTATAAATGACAAAAGTAATGTTCTCATTCTGTTATTTATTATGTTATTCTTTCATGATGAAGCTGCTGAATTTTATTTTATTTAATTTACTCTAAATTAAGCATGAATACTAGGATTAATAATACAGAACGAATGTTACAATTAATTGTTAATTAATATTTTTCCTAATATAATTTGACTATTAGACAATTTTATTTATAATATTTTTAAAAATTTGTTAAAAATTGTCACTGTGAGGAACAGGTGTGGGTTCGGTCCCATATTTTCAATTTAAATATTTAAATTATATACATATTGTCATTCCATCGCTCTGGTAATAAATCAAAAGCGCGGCGTTAAGTTCCGCTACTCAGCACGCGATGCCTCAAATTCGGCGGAAAGTGGGGAACGGATGTGGAACGGAGTGTTTTACACTAGGTTCCCAAGTTCCCTTTGCCTAAGGTAGGCAAGGTTTGCCACATCCGGGACACAGCGTGAAGCTATGTATGTATGTATGTAATTAGAAACTTATAAACTTTAATGTAGCCATTAAGTACCATTGAAAAATACTGAGAATACCACTTGAAATAAAGGATAAACATACAGAGTGTTGTTCGTTATAGTGTTAAAATGTATCATATTATGTGGTTCCAATCGTTTGCCCCACATTTGATTTGAACTTAAACGCGACAGCGGTGCAATGACCAAAATAAACTACTTTACCTTTATTTAAATAGCTTTAAAAGATTTAATATCTATTTCTACAATATGAAATTATTACAATATGATTTGACCTAATTATATAAAACTGAAAAAAATTAAAAAGGTTATGCGAGTGAAAGTCCACCATATTAGTCGTTTGTATATTGGCTTTTTTCTGAAATACATCGAGCAAATTTTTTTAAATAATAAACAACTATTTGTCATTATTAAATGATAGTAAAACCTGACATGTACTAGTTAATGCGAGTAAAGTCATAACTATTATTGCATAACCTATTAAAGTTTAGATATTTTTTTAGGTTATGTATATTTTTTTCAGGTCAGCGAACAAAATAAAGTTCTTGCTTACTAATTGTATGACGTCGTGGTTGATAGCGTGTTTGACATTTGAAATGAAATATAAAATATTAAAAAATGTCCTTAGAAAAAAAACTATTTTTAAATTAATTTTAATTTTTAATTATTAAAAAGTCAAAATGAATTTGTTGGACATTTAGGGTTTTGGATAATGCGATGATATGGCGAAAATATATTTTTTATTTAAAATTTTAAAAACGCTATCAGTTATGACAATTTATATTTTATATTTTCTTAATTTAAAAATAAAAATACTTTACCAAATAATATTATAAGAAGTCGTATAGCCCAACCATAAATAAATATAAAGCAAAATAGATAAATAATGTTCTAAAACCATTCTTACAATACCTTTTCCAAAAAAAAATCAATCATTTTCTTTCTAATAATAATATATATTTATATGAAAAATTGAAATTTTCTATTGTAAAACAGTAATAATTTAGATTTCCGATTGTGTAGGATTAGCATAATAAAATATTTATAATAGTGAGCTTCTAACAAAGAACTGAAATGATAGTACAAATTAGGTAGAATACAAAAACAATACATTATTGCAAGAGGAAGTGTAGGTTTAACAATTGTGAATTAGCTTAGAAACTATTAATATTCTATTCTATGCGTTTTGTAATTAATTCCTTTGAAATCTGAAATTAAAGAAATATGAAATTAAAATCCTTAAAAGCTTGATTAAAATGTTTTAATAAATATTTGTGGTACAGATATAATATACGCAGTGGACACTGTAAACGCGATGAAGTTGTGTGATTTGCTTATAGAAAATTTATTTTTCCGGCTCACATAAGACATTGTGTCTTGCGGCGAGTTACGCCACTGAATATGCAATGTCCAAAAATCAGATGAAAGACGGAGAGCGGAATGTTATGATATAAAATACTTTCTGCTTACCATGGTAAAACATCTGTGAAGAACAAATGTGAAGAACGGTATTAAAAGATATTTAAAGGAAAAGATAGACAATAAGGAAACCCTATGTGGGTTTCCTTTAGCTATTTCTACCAATTTACGTTATCCCGATGCATTTTCCTACTAATTGTGAACACAAGGACAAAGATTAGTTTAGAATTTGCTAAAAAATCTTTTTCCTTTTTAAAATAGAGAACACCGTTGTGGCACAATGGCACAGCGTGGGACTGTGAAATGTGGGAATCTTTACTGTTGTGGGCTGGATTCCTACTCGGGGTGGTTAACATTTAATATTTTTCTTTTTTCGTTCTCGTAAGGTGACTAAATTCTCTTTTTAAATACCCAATGCCTCAAGAATTCGACGAAAAGTAAAGAACAGAAGTGTCGTAACGGAAAATGGAGAGACATAACACTATGTTTCCTTTGCCTACTCGGTCTCCTATATTCGGTATATAAATATGCTTTTCAAAGTTAGTTAAGTTAAATTTTTATGGAGTTGTTAGGTAATAGGTCTTATTATATTAGTTAATTTTAAAAAATAGTTGTCACAAAAATAACCCCATTGCGTAATGAAATCTTAGCTTTTTTTTGCTTTTTAGTGTTATGCAGTCGGTTTTTGTCGTTTTATGATGATTTTTTTTTAATTTTATACTTTTTAGTAGGAGTTATGAACTTCGTTTACGTTTTAAGGGGACATTACCAAATACTTAATTTTTATAAATAATAAAACACAGGGGCAAATAATAGAAATGGCTGCTTTGTAAAAATGCAATAAATTTCAAGAAGCAAAAGGCAAGAACTATGCTTTGTTGTTTCTAACCTTCACGTAAATATTCAGTCCTTTTTTCACTTTCCCCTATCGTCTATATATTAAAACGTTTTAATTTTTTAATTTTTATTGGAGACGATGATAATTATGACACACCTCTTTGGAATGCTTATATTGAGTCAATACAAGAATTCCAAAGAGATAGATATTGCAGTAGAACTATATGTAATAGTTAATAGTATCTTTGATTTTCGCGATTGTTACAAAAGTCTTTCATTTAAGATATGTAATAGTTCTTAGTGAAAAACGGTTTTTTTTACGGGAAAATTACTTTTTTGCTACGACACTATATTTTTTAACTACATCTGTCTATTTTTTTAAATACATCTCTCTTTGAACAATTAAACTGCAAAGACGAATCTAATGATAACTCAATTATGTAAGCCCTTTCAGCGGTTTTAGAGGAACTAGATATTTACACACTTATTTACAAGTAACTTAACCTTTCTTTCGCAGTCGGGTAAAAATGGCTTCCAATTAGGATTCCCCTATGATGTTAAGTATAATGATAGAGCCTGGCGTATAATATATTCCTGTATGAATGATAGGTCACGGTAATTGTTTGCTAAATTAACTGTAAGCCGCATCTTAAAGATATCACTTTAATTATTTAAATATATACGTTTTCATTTACAACTGACAGTAGTTCAATTACTTAATTTCTGTATTTTTCAAGTAAATAAGCGATATTTTTGGCGCGGCGAATATTGTATTGGCTCTACCTTTACTTTCAATCAAATTTGTCATAATTTAAAATTGTTTGCATTCATAAAGTCACGTTGAATGCACTTATTTATATACACTAGAATAATGATTTTATATATAATAAGGTAAATGAAATGTCAGATGGTGTCTTGATACCTTTGGTATTTCGAGTTTTTTCATCCCTAGCTTCTAATAATATTGATACTGAAGATTATAAAAAATATCTATAATATATAATATTATTTTCTTTATCGTTATATATTTTCTGTAAACAGATGATGTTTTTGTTAATTAATTCAACTTAAAATACCTATATCAATGCGGGTATAAAATATAGATGAGACTAAAGAATTGGTTTACATTCCTTATATATAGCTTCACGCTGTATCCCACGAGGCAGGGTAGGCAGAGGGAACTCGGGAACCTAGTGTTAAGACACTCCGTTCCACTTCCGTTGAAGAAATGAAACATTAACTATTTAAATTGAAAGTATGAAATATTTCATTTCCTCGAGTGGGGATCGAACCCAGAACCTGTCGGTTACAGTCACACTCTTGTGCCGCGACAGGTCTCAAATATTTACATTTTTTTTTGTATTCATTAAAAATATTCTAGAATATGATCAAAATTGTTATAATAATCAAAGCGTCCTTGTTAGCTTGACATCATAGCCGTAACGGTATAAAACCAAGAGTTCGTTTCCATTGACGTCATCCACCAACAGATGGCGTCACTGAGCACATTATACAGATTGCTGTGCAAACATTATCAGAAAAAGACTTCACTTGATAGCGCCCGTTATAAACAAAAAAAATAGTACCAGTGCGAATATATATAACTAAAATAATATATTTTATTTTTATTTTAACATTTCATATTGGTGTCAAAATAATTAAACGTATTACATTTTGAATTATCGTTTTACATTTTTTTAAACATATTTTAAATTTGTGTATATAAATACAAATATATATAAATATATATATACGATATATGTTAATTTGTTTACGTAATTAAAATATATCAGAGATAGCATCAGTTGGAATGGAGCAGTAAAATCTCGCAAGTAATTTCTTCTGCTGACCGGTTCTACTTTTATTCAGGTTGAACACTTCCACCGTCCATGACGACGGTTAGGATAGTTTAACTTGGCTATGCAGATATATATTTATTAATATTGTTTAGTGGCCTGTTGTGGCACAGAGACTCGTAAACGTGACTGGTTGTGTGTTCGATCCTTACTCCAGGATGTAAAATAGGTAATATTTTTAAATGAAATATTTATTATTTTCATTTCTTCGCTCTGGTAACAAATCAAAGCGCAGCATAGGGTTCTGTTCACTCAACACAAAATGCCTCAAATTCAGCAAATAGTGGGGGACGGAACGGAGTGTCTTCACACTAGATTTTTGAATTACCCTATCATGTTAAGCTGAAAAATAAATAGATTGTTTCGTAAATTTCCAAAGATCTTTTTTTTTCATATAAAAATAACATATACCTAATAATATACCTAAGACAAAGACGTAAGGCTATTTGGAAATATTAGTTTTATTGTAGTTTACCGGGTCGCTATAAATATAACTCGATTTGGGTATATAATAACCCAGCATGCAGCAAGTAGCAAGTTTCTTTAACTTAACTCAGCTTCACGCTGTATCCCGCACTTGGCAGGGTAGGCACTTGGTAACCTAGTGTTAGCACACTCCGTTCTTCTTCCGGTCCCCACTTTCCGCCGAATTTGATACATTGCGTGTTGAGTGGCGAATTATCTTGTTACCAGAGCGAAGAAATGATAATATTAAATATTTAAATTGTAAATATTAAATATTTCATTTCTTCGAGTGGGGGGAATTGAACCCACAAACTGTCGGTTACAGTCAGTATCTTTAAATTAGTGAAAAATAAGATAGTGCTTAAAATATTACAGATTTATTGTATGAACATAAATGACACAGGAATTAAAATATCTAAAATGTATATTCTTTGTGGATAAGAAACACGTCTACTACTTGTGAAAATTTATTTAAAGCGTATTAACGTATTATCTATAGTCGGTATAACTGGTCTGGGTGAAGAGGTCCGAGAACGCTATACCACTAAA
>JAXGGP010000082.1:6260199-6279071 GCA_035584415.1 Eueides aliphera
ATATTTAAATTGAAAATATTAAATATTTCATTTCCTCGACTGGGGATCGAACCCAGAACCTGTCGGTTTTCAGGCAGTGCTTGTGCCGCTGCGCCACGACAGGCCTCTACAGTGTTAATCTAGATAGTTATTTAGACTTATTCAAGTAAGTTGATTCAAGACTTTCAATTTAAAAATTTAATAAATTATACAAAAATTGATAGGCGCATCTCATATTATTTTGTAATAATAGCATAATTATATTGAGTATAACTCACTCACTCAACTTCACGCTATGTCCCGCACTTGGCAGTGTTGGCAGAGGGAACTTGGGAACCTAGTGTTCAGACACTCCATTCCCACTTCCGTTCCCCACTTTTCGCAGAATTTTTTTAAGCATTGCGTATTGAGCGGCGGAACTCAACGCTGCGCTTTGCCTTCTTAATAGAGCGAAGAAATGAAACATTAAATATTTAAATTTAAAATATTAAATATTTCATTTTCTCGAGTAGGATTCGAACCCATAACCTATCGGTTACAGTCACACGCTTGTGCCGCTGCGCCACGACAGGCCTCAAGTAAAAGTATTGAGTATAAAGCTTGCAATATTGTGATCAAAAGAGGTGTGAACACATTTACTTAAAAATTAGTTTAACTGTGTTCGCACTTCTCTTATCTGGCAGACTAATGCTACCAAAAATAAATTTTATACATACAATTCTTCATAAGATTCATAATAATGATAATTGTTGATATATTGATAGTAATTCACCAAGAATCTGCAAAAAGTAATTCCTTTTTTTATTTTTATAATGAAAAAGAAACGGCAAACGAGCGTGCGGGTCACCTGATGGTAAGTGATAACCGCCGTCCACGCCCCCTTGTAGCACCAGAGGAGCTACAGGAGCGTTGCCGGTCTGTAAGGTGAACGGGCGCCGGGCCCGGCATTACTAAATGCGAAACACAGTGACCATAGCCACTACTTAACGCTGATTTTAAATGCTGGGGTTGGTAACAATCCGGTCGAATCTGCCCATACGTGTTGCCATTGCTGACAACATGACTCTTCCACTTGTACTTAAGTCGCCTCTTACGATACTATCAGTACCAGGGTGAACCTTTCCAAGGCCAGTATCACGCGGCGAAATGTGAATGTGAATCGCTTTATACAACCAAATTATCAATCTAAAAAATTAGTGGTGTTTGGTTAATATATAACCTGTATAAGTTTAACTATAAAGGTATAGACATATACATATGTAAATTTATATATATACCTATATAAGTGTTTACTTATTAATAAAGCGTTCTGTATCTACGTATACTTCAAGCCTGTTCTTCACACAGACATAAGATACCTTATCTCATCGCGCTATTCCTTAAATTCGGTGGAAAGTGGAAACGGAATGAAGTAATTAAACCCCACCCTCCCAAGTTCTCAATTCGTGAAGTTCTTATTTATTATTATAAAATTTGTTTGGTTAAGCGCGCTAGTTTTAGGGTTGGATTTGAAAAAATCTTCTTATTCTGGATTGCCCAACTATACAAAAAGCAACTACTGAATTTCTTGTTGGTTTTTCTCAGTGGAACCGCATTTTGATCCGATGATAGTTTTATATTCTTTCATCAATTGAAAAGTGCTTGCAAAAGTCTATTTGAATAAAATATATTATGAATTAATTTAAATACAGACTATAGGCTATATTGAAGTGAGCTAAAATAAGGAGTGCAGATAAAATTAATATTGTCGAAAAAAAAACGATCTATTGAGAGTCGGACTTGCCCACCAAGGATTAAGTATGAATTTCAAAATAGAGGGTCAACGGTAGGTAGGTACTAGATATAAAAATTGTATTTTAATTTTGCAGGTACATGCACTTATTTTTCAAAAATACACATTAAAGATAATATCGCATTTGACTTCGAAACTTAGCCTTTTACAACACAAAGAAGTGTTTTGGATATAAAACTAATATAATAAACTCAGAAGTTTTTGAAATTATGAAAAAAGTAACAGTCTGGTATTGTAGGGTTGGTCTTACCGGTTGGAACCTTGAACATACTTGTTAACATTTTGTGGTCAAAGATAGTAAGATAATTTCAAAATAATCATAAATGGGTAAACTTTGGTTCAGAGTAGCAGCTTTGGAGATCTTAGGTCACATCGAATTACGAGTTATTTTATTATTGATATAAAAAAATGTTGCCTAACGTTTGTAATAAATGAATAAACTATATTAGTATTATGAAAATATTTTAATCTTAATACTAATATTTTATGTAGAAATTTAACTCTATAGTTATTTCGTAATAAGTAACCTCAGAGACTATGACTGAAAGTAGAGTTCATTCCAGAATGCAAGAATTCCTGTAAAGCATGCCATCAAATGATCCAACAACATCTGATTAAGTTTCATCCCACGTATGGCCCAAGTTCTAACTATTTGAAGTTTCCGCATTGTTTTGTACTTAGAAGAGAGTATTTAGAACGGTTCGCAGGACATGCTGGCTATAATGCTTCATTAGGCTATACGAAAGTTATTAACTTTTTTAGCTACCACAAATAAAATCCTAATTTTATTACAATTGAAATCAATGTTTTGTGAGTTTGATTTCGACCTGAAAAAATTAAATATTTAAATATTCTTATTTTCTTCGCTGTGATAACGAGGCACAGCAAGACGTGAAATTCTAAAGATTTAGTGCCGAACATTTTGCTGAAAGTGAGAAACAGAAGTGTTTAATGGGGAGAACAGACTTTCTTGACACTCGGATCCATCTGCTTACTCTGCTATGTGTGGAAGTTGTAATATTTTTTTTATACCTTTGGTTTTTTTAAGTACAGCTTAAATTCTAGAAAGTTTAAAATTGCTTTTTCTATATTACGTTACTTTATTTATACTTATACATCTTTGTTTGTATTTTTTGTATATTTTGTATTTTTGTGTTATGTGTATTTTTTGTATTATTTGTGTATTTTTTGTATATTTTGTATTTTTGTATTTGTATTTTTGTGTATGTTGTTTGTATTTTTTGTATTTTTTTGTAAATAATATATATTTACGAGTTAACAAATTGTCTGAAAAGATTTAAAATAAAACAAAATATTACAGTAAAAAAAACATGACACCATTAAACTGCGATCAGTCCAAACCGCGATCCGCTATCAGAAATATATCAATTCAATATCGTATACAAATACTACCTCTGATACCTTTTCTATTCACAATATATATTTTTTTGACTATACATGATGCATTTCTCACTAACTGACTATATGCAATCTGAAAAATAGACAACGAGACAAGAAATACACTTGATTTAGTTATTGTAGGTCAATTATATTTGAGGAATATTTATTAATAAAATAAAAGTGTTTTTTCGATTAGGTTTTACAAGTTTAGTCTAGACAAACTATAAATATCAACCTTTGTTTATAAGTTCAATTTTTATCGGATAGAATATTTATGTATGTATCCTGCCGGTAACAGGGTTAACAGCGTCTTAGCTGCATGAAATAACTAAACGTCCACGTAGTTCCGTCTTTGGCTAAGTTTGGGCCGCGAAACGTGGGTATTACAGAAGAAGAACGTAAGAAACAATGTATATGAAAGAAGTATGTTGAGTCATTTCAGCTGATCGCATACTCAATGAATTATTTGTGTGGATGTCACAGTGAGAATGAAGAACGTGCTTAGGTGGTTTGGGCACGTCAAGGGAATGAGTGAAGAAAGAATGAGAGAGATTAATGACGGAAAAGTGAGTGGTAAGATAGGGAGAGGGAGACCTTGGTTGACATTTGACAACACAGTATCAAGGATGCTGGAGGAGGGTTACATAAAAAGTCTGAGGACTCCCATGGGGAAAAGTAGATAAAATGCATGAGAAAAGGAGTATGAAGTGGTTGATAAGAGTAGACAAAGCGAAAAAGGTATGCCAAGACAGTAGCGTTTGGCGCTCCGTTGTCCCTGCCTACCCCGCTAGGAATATAGCGTGAAGTAAGTAAGTGAGGATGTTACATCCCGCAAATAGCAGAGCAAGCAGGACTTTGGGAACCTAATGATAAGACACTTTGCTTCCATTAAGGAAAATCTGTTCTCTACTTTCAGTCAGTCGTATGTGTCTCTCCATCTCTCTAAGTGATGTTAGCATGAGAAAAAGTCAACATTGTTTTATGTTTACTCATAACAGAAACATTACTTTATGAAATAAAATCTACTACGTTTCAACACATTATGGTTGATGTAATGCCTCGATGCTGGTAAAATAAGAAAAATAGTAAGAACGCAATATAAGTTTAAAATAGAAAGCGTTAGGTTTTCCAAACGTCGCAAATAAAAAAATATGGTCAACATACCATGAGTACACATGGTATGTTGACCATATTTTTTTATGTGCGTAAATGCTATCTTAACATTATACGGATTTAGCTTTATGTTTACAATCACGTTCACGACATCTCATTATAAGTTTTCATTTCGTTCCATATATAAAAATAATCTTATATAAACTTACAAGTACGACCAAATTCTTATCCATTTGTGAGAAAATATTTCGGGCAAATAATCGACGACATTTTAACGAAAAGTTTTGTTTTAGACTGCTTCTTATTTAAAAATCTTTATACAAAACTTATCCGAGACAATTAAAATTCGACACGTCTCTCCGGTTGGTTAGATTTCCTTTTGCATAAAACATGACAAGCTTTTTCAATAAGAACTCGAGACACATTTTTGTCTTAGTTTTTTTGTTCTATTTTCTTGTTTATGAATTATAAGATGGACCTGTTGTGAAAAATTTGGCCTTTATTAATTTTATTACATTATTCTTGCAAGTTATTCGTAGCTGTACATCATAAATATTAAAATTATTAATTATTGTTTTGTAACTAAGTAAGTACTTATATAGTCATAATTTTTTACATTTATATTATTTATTATGAAAGTACTCTATAATATTGTCGTTTGATTTATTGGCAAAACATTAAAGTACAATATTGTGCACTACTATCATCTCCCTCTCAAGCAGTATGCATATTAAAAAAAACATGTAGTCAAATCAAAACAAGCTCGTCTTTAAGAATGTATCACCAGATGATATTGTTAATGTTTTCAAAAGTCTTAATTTAATGGGTGATTTATGGGATATGTTAGTTAAATTGCTTTATATAGTTAAATTGTTTATCAGCGTTATCCCGCGTATATTTTTAATAAATGTATTGATACCGGCACTTCTCCAGTAAGTGTTCCTCGTAAAATAGTTCTGCTTCAAAAGTGCAGATAGATTTGACCCTGGAAATAACAGACCAATATCAATTTTACCATAACTAAGCAAAATATTTAAAAAAAAAATTATGACCAGATATAAATTTTCATACATAGTAATTATTCTATACTTGGTGAGCAATATGGTTTCATCAAAGGCAATTTAACGACAGACGCGGGTGATGCACTTCTCAAGCACATTTATGACGCATGGAAGAGATCGCAAAATGTGGTTGGAGTGTTTTGCGATCTATCCAAAGCCTTTGATGGTGTAGATCATGAGACTTTACCACTAAAACTTTCTTACTACGGCATACAGGGCGCAGCTCATCATCTTGTTACCTCGTATTTAACCCAAAGATCCAGAAGGTTATTATAAATAATGAAAAATCGTCTGTATCTCCTCTAAGGATGGGCGTTCCACAAGGTTCTATTCTTGGTCCCGTTTTATTCCCATGTTATATATAAGCGATCTACATGTCCCGTTTTGGTCCCATGTTATATATAAGCGATCTACCGTTTTATGCAAATAATTTATGCGACATTGTACTATTTGCAGATCATACTTTTCATATATACAAGACAAAAATAAAGTTAACGTTGTAACTTTGACGAAGTGAATATTGCATTGTCGCATATTCTTCATTGGTTTGACGTTAATAATCTCAAGTTAAATGCTAAACAAACGAAATGTGTTCGATTTACATTACCTAATGTTAAAAAACAAATTTTTTTCCTTGCTATTAAAAACGAAACTGTCATCGTGACGGAATCAACTGTGTTTTTAGGCATAATTATAGAATCCAAGCTTCAGTGGAATTCGCAGATAAACTCAGCAAAGCCGCGTTCGTAGTTAAGAAAGTAAGGCAAATGACGGACGTTGATACTGCCCGATTAGTTTATTTCAGTTATTTTCATAGTATTTTTTCTTATGGGATGCTACTATGGGGCAGCGCCGCTGATATAAATTCAATATTTATGCTGCAAAAAAGAGCCGTACGATCTATTTATAATCTTAAAGCTCGAGATTATCTGTGAGATGTTTTAAAGGATACAGGTATTCTCAAAATATATATTTTACAATATCTTGTTTGTTTGGCAACATATTTCGAGCATCAAAATAACATTTCCAGCCGTTGGTAGTTTTATGTTCGTGACGATTCAAAAATACTTGCCAAAATCTATTTGAATGAAGAATATTTTGAATTTGAATTTGAAATTTGAATAAAATGTAGACTAACGAGGAGAATTCCATATAGAAAAAAATATGGATCAGATTGAAGTCTATATCTGTTCGGTTTGATTGGCGTTAAAATGTCTTTTAAATTTTAACTAATTTAAAATAATTAATTCATATTTATAAGTAATTATTTTTATTTCAGTAGAACATATTAATTTCAGAATATTAACATGTAAGGTAACACTCACGTTTTAATTACAACTTACTGATCCTTTATAAATGTTTTTATTTCAATACCTTAATAGTTATGCTAATAGTTTCACCTATCCAGTTTTATCTATATCAGAATGTTTATTAAGTTTTTTTTTAAATACATGTGGAACCATTGCCTAACCTGGCGTCATAGAGGTATAAACTTCTAACACGGGTTTCGGAGCGAATTATCGACGTTCTTTTTTTTGTAAATCGATTTATCCAATCCAAGTATAATAATAAATTTATTTTTTAGTTATTCCAATTAATAAATAATAAAAATATTATAATGTATTTATTTTGCTTACATTATGTTATAAGGGAATAGTAAAAAGTAATACAATATATTTATTGTGTGTCAATTAGGTTATCACTATGAAAAAAAATACTGAGACGAGAGCATCCCGGTAATATTTTTGAAATAAGTAAAAGAAACAGAACGTTTTCACTCCTAGTCTAAAACAAAACAATTCGTATAAAACCGACATGTAGTCAACAAAAGTTGTTCTTGTAACCACACACAGGCTATATGCAAATTAATACAATAATTTACTGAGCCAATATAAAATTATCACGCCATAAATTCACTGTAAATTATTAAAATTATAAATATATTATAGTAGGAATTTGTACCTGCGGCAATGTGTCTTATATATTTTTTTCAAGAGCATATGCATGCACGTTTCTTTTTTGTATTGCGCCGGCCGTGGCGTAGAGGCAGAAGTGTGTGAATGGACCCGCTACAAGTTGTGGGTTTGATTCTACTCGAGGAATGAAATATATGTATTATTTTTAATTAATATTTTATTTAGTTTCTCAAGTTCCCTATGTCAATCCTGCCATGTGCGAGTGACTGTGTAACTTTAAAAATTATTTATAAAACCTCCTTTATTAGATATGGCCATTTTAAGGCAATTGGTACTAAAAAGCTTTCAGCTAATTTTAAGCTTCATGATAAAATTGCCTGGAAAGAAGGTTCGCTGCAAATTTTAATTAAACTTTTAAATTAAAATAATAGCAAAATTATTGTAACAATATCTTTTAAGGAATTTATATTTATCATATGTAGTCTGTTCTTTTATTAAAAAAGTACGACTTCCCTACAGAAATAATTGCTAGTAGGTGTCTAAACAAACAATAAATTCACTTTTAGCATATTTCTACATATAATCTTTTAGGTAATAACAGAATGTTGAATTTACATACGTAAAAGTTTAAATTCAGAATATAAAAACAAAAACAAAGTTTTTGGGGAACGATTTGATTTGCTAATGAGACTTGTTTGCGAAAGCCACGAAACGTTGACTAATTAAAAGACCACGAGTTTATCTTTATTTGAACTTTGAAATAAATGATTGCAATATTTCAATATATTTTTAAAATGAGCGTAAACTGAGAAATGAGAAATAGTAAAAAATTCAGATCAAATGTGAAGTTATAAATAATTTAAGTAAATAATGTAAAAAATATTTAATATTTTCAATTTAAATATTTAATATTTTCAATTTAAATATTTAATATTTTCAATTTAAATATTTAATGTTTACATTTCTTGCTCTGGTAATAAGGCAAAGCGCGGCGTTCAGTTCCGCCACTCAACATGCGATGCCTGAAATTCGGCGGAAAGTGGGGAACGGAAAGTGAAATGGGGTGTCTTAACACCAGGTTCCCGGGTTCTTTCTGCCTACCTACCCTGCCTTGTGCGGGATACAGCGTGAAGCTAAAAAAATAATACTATTTTTAAAGTGTCAAACGCGCAAAAAAGAAAAATACTGAATAAATTTCTCTTTTCTGTAATTTATACGTCTTTAAATTTAGTAATTTTTTTTCCTAAGCGTGGATAACACTTTAAAAATAGTAAAAATATTTAATAAATAGCATTCTCTCTTACCAGACAAATGTAAATTGTTTTCGCAGGTGATAAGTTTTTTATTAGGTCTGAGACATTTTTACTTAGCTTAAACCGTATCAATATTTAAATTACTAAAATTGAGAAGATACTTTTATCCTTTTAAACAAAAAGATTTCAGTAAAATCTAAAATCTAAGTCCGAAGCGAAATTAAAACCCATTAGTGCGTTTCAATAAATCCTGTTCCAATATACATAATTTCTGAAGAAGGCTTTGCGCGTTTTGTTAAGAAGCCTTAATGAAAAATTCATTACGATTAAAATTCTCTCAATGTTTGAAACAAATTGAAAATATTATAATATAACAATAAGTATTGAGTAAAGCTGTCCAAGCCCAAGTAAGTGTATGAGGGTTGACGGTTTGATTCCCATTTAGGGAGATGATAAATTTAATATATCAATTTCCTCGCGCTCGTAACAAGGTAATACGAAGTACTGAGTTTTACCGCTCAATATAACTGAGGCGTAGCATATGGTCCAAGGATTCGGCAAAAAGTAGAGAATAAAAGTGTTAACGAAGAGCCGTGTGTCAAAAGAAATAAGAATCTAAATCTTTCAATAAGCAAAAGCAATTAATTGATAGAACATGTTCTATTCCACTTACATATTTTATTGTAGAAATTAATTGTCATGTAAATTTATTTAATATTAATAGCTTTATATTACATATAATATAAAAGTATTTTGTACAGTAGATAAATGAACAATAAATAATTTAATCAACAATTGTGTCATATAAAAGTCTTTATTAGGCCCATTTTCAATAACACATATCAAATAAATCGAACGTCTTTGTCGCCGGTGGCTGTGACGCGGCACGTGCGATAATATAAATAGTAGCTGTTTCTTGAATTTATCTACCTTTATTTCTTTGCCGATAATTAGAAAAAAAATGTATTTTTTTTTAAATAAAACGATTTTAACCAGATTAATCGCGTATATTGAATGATTAACATTTTTGGAAACCCGGCGTTTTGAAGACTAGACTGAAGACTTGGTAGACTAAGGTGGCATTCGTCTGTTAGTTGACATAATTATTATTTGAAACTACCCCCAACAATTTCTTAATTACCTTGCGTACTGCCCTGGATTCTTGCAGAATGAGCTTACTGTATCTGGTCCTCTGATGTGGTGTGTTTAAGACTTTAAATTTTTAAAGAGTGGGTCCCAGGTGGTAGAAAGTTTCCAACCATCTTCTCTATTGAAATTATGATGTTTTTGTAATTCAATAGTCTCGCGCATTCTGGGGATATATTTATATAATGTAATGGTTGGGTTTGTTTGATGTATGCTCACACACTGCTGACTTTGCTATAATCCCATTCTTGACATGGGAGATGTGTTCCTTCACCCTAACCCTGATGCTTCTTTTTGTTTGACCTATATATGATAAGCCACAGTCACAATCAAGTTTGTATACACCTGTACACTGCACAGGAATATTACTTTTTACTAGTCTCAAAAATTGGCCCACTTTTTTGTTAGGCTTGAATATAGTCTTAATAGAAGTTCTTCTTAAGATGTTGTTGATTCTGTCTGTAACACCCTTCACATATAGTAATTGTGCCTCTCAACATTGGGTGGCTACCAAGCCACCCAATGTTGAGAGGCTGCCAGCACCACCAGACCAGGAAGATCAGGTTGTCTTCTGAAAACGCTGGCAAGGAACTAGAAGCTTGTTCTAATGAAGGGCTTTCTTCACCTGTCAAACCTCGCCCCTTAGATGTTCAGCTTCGCAGAGGTGGTGTGCACTCTGAAACAAAGATTAGCCAATGGTAGATAACTATGTAGGGTGGTGGTATCTGTCTGTGGACCATTGAGGTATCTGTTATAAATGTATTTCTGATGAAACTCATTTTTTTATCTTTGAGCTCGTGAAGGCATAGTGTTCTAGAAAATGTGAAAACTTGGTATTTATTTGACCAAAGTTTTACTCAGGTAGCTGACGTACATGTATAAATACTGTGGGTAAATTTTTATCGTTATTATTCTTCAATTAGTTCATAAAAGCAAATAATCTAATCTATAATTATTTACAAATAAATATAGATGTAAAAATCACATATTCACGTTTTATTTATTGATGAAAAGTTAACGTGCTTACATATAAAGGATCACAAATTATTGGAACCAGTAATCAACAATGAATTATGTGTTTATATTAGATATAAAAAAAAACATGAAATCTAAAATAAATGTTACGAGCAATAATTATTAAATATTTTTCCCATCGAGGTCATATTTTCTTTGTTTTTGTAGTAGTATCATCATAGGCAGTGACTTTTTATGATCATTTTTGCATTGGCGATTATATTTCCGCCAGAGGTTGTCAACTAGATATTGATATAAAGATCGAATCTTTCATTAGGTATGTGTTCACGTTAGTATAAGTATCTTTACTTTTATTCTATTTTCTAACTTAGAAACTCTGCACTTCGGCCTCACTGGTCTTATGGCGTACAAACTTATTAGTTTATTAGTTTTAAACTTATTAATTTATCAGAAGTTTTGATAATTTATTGCACGGAAATATTATTGCATTGCCGTGCAATAAATTATCAAAACTTCTGATTACGATTATGTACAATATTTAATATATGCCATTCGTCCGGTTTAATTGGTTTCATTTTGAAGTGAATTTTTGAAGTAATACTGAATATCAAAGATTATATTAAATTGTGACTTATTACTACTTTCGCCAAATATTTTAACAGTTATATTACAAATAGCAGATATTTTCAATCTATGTATATTTATATTTTGAAATAATATTTTCAGTGTATTAAAAGTTTCTTATTTAAATTATCTGTATGTACATTCACAAGTCTAACACATGTACAAATACTCTTTTACTACTTATGTTAATTAGGACGCCGTCAACTTTGACTTTATACTAATTTGTTACAAATTGGCGTACGTAACCCTACAATGTTTAACTTTCGATGTTTAATTTGAATTAATGTTTTATTCAATTAGAAATAGGATACTGTAAATCCATCAAATCATTTGGGCTGCTTAAATTACTGTGTTTGTTATTTTACCAATGAAATGTAAATGATAGTAGATTTCATATATTTATATGTACTGTTTGAAACCTTGGTTATGCAGTGGGGATTGTCTATATATAACTGTGGCTTTGCAGTGCGTGCTCAAATTCGATGGAAAACAGGGAACAGAGTTTCTCTTAGATTCCCATGTTTCCTAACAACCTAGTAATAATACCGTGAAGTAGAAAGAGAGCGAGAGAACCAACATAAAATACCTAAAAAAAACATACTTAACAATTAATGTTATTAAGGTTATTTACTTAAGCCAAATTTTGTTTTGTGATTTATTCAAATGTAAGATTGACAGTCCTCTCCTTTTACTTAATTGGATCTATTCACTGAGTATACATTTCGCTTGTATGTGAAAATTTTACCATGTATTTTTTACTAAACCGTAAGATCACAAGAAGGGTCGAATAGGATTTCAATCCTTTCCCCTTAAGATTATTATCCCTTCAATAAGTAAGCTTATAGTAGTCGACAATCTTGTTTTCTTTAAGTAAAAATACCGGCCAGGCTTAGCACAATATAAAAGTGTAAAAAGGTAGAATTTAATGCCTGACAAAAATAGAATTCCCTGCTCACCCCTATGAAAAAAATTGTTTATTATTATAATATTTACTTTTTATACGATGATATTTATTTCAGACAGGTCTCTTAACACTTATAAAATGAAATAGCAAATTTCTAGAAAGTTTTTACTTAACGTTAAACCACCAGACTGTGAAATACTGAAGTTGATCTTTGGGTACATTGTATGATTAAAAAAAGCTGTCAAGTGTGAATTGGACTCGACCTCCAATGATTGCATACTAATTTCAGCATTATAGGTAAAAGACAACACATTTGTATTGTAATTATATAAATTAAGTTACACGGACCCTATAAAATTTTTGTTTACGCGGAATTTCATACAAAATGCAGCAAAAATTATGCATAATTTTTTCTATCTTTAAATTATGTTAGACTTAAAAACTTTTTTCTTCTTTAGGGGCCATAATCCTGAGAACCTGATATTAATTACAGCTTATACCTCCATGCGATCTCAAAATATGGCGGTGGTTTTGATAGACAGAAGGACAACAAAGTAATATGAAAAAAAAAATTACCGTTATGGTACTAACAAGAGTTCCTTTTATGCCCTTTTATGGACGGGTAGGTTCGGAAATGACATTGATATGCCTCATTATTTGTTTTAAAAGAAACCCTGCAAATAGCTTCATGAAAATTAATATAGAGGCCTCAAGCGTGCAACTATTACCGACAGGTTCTGGGTTAGATCCCCAGTCGAGGGAATTAAATATTTAACATTTTCAATTTAAAATATTAAATATTTCATTTCTTCGCTCTGGTAATAAGGCAAAGCGCGGCGTAAAGTTCCGCCACTCAACACGCAATGCCTCAAATTCGGCGGAAAGTGGGGAACGAAAGTGGAACGGAGTGTCTTAACATTAGGTTCCCGGTTCCTCTGCCTACTCTGCCTTGTGCGGGACAAAGTGTGAAGCTAAAAAAAAAAATTATATAATAAATATCTTTACTCACCTGATGTATATATAGTTAATTTGACCTAGTAGATAATGCTGATTGTGTGTCTCAGTATTAACTGAGAGAAAATACTGACTATTGCGTAACGTTTTGGTTTACTTTTTTTATTCTGTAAATATTTTTACCAAATATTTTAGTAATAATTAATTTGGTAAATAAAATAAAATTGAAGAAAAGTCAAAACCATGTCTGACGGTATTACAGACTGTTGTGAATGAAACTTCACAAATTGTATTTTTAACAAAAATAAATGAAAAACAAAATACATTTACAACTAAATTGAAACGAACTTAAAAATCAAAAGTAGTAAGAGCAAGCACGTGTGTGTGTACGTGTGTGTGTTTGTGTGTCTGTGTACGTGTGTGTGTGTGTGTACCTGTGTGTGTGTGTATGTTTACACACAGTAAAGCAAGTTCACCGTTGCATTAAGGATTCTGTAGTATCATAATTTAAGCTTTGCAGCCAAGCTGTCACTACATCTTTATAATTATGATGGTTTAAAGAATTTATGTTTAATTTTTGATTTATTGCATTATGTAAGTACTTGGACTGGCTTGCAAATTGGCTGTTACCAAACTTAGTTTTCATAGGAGGGATATGCGCTATGGTTTTTTTTCTCCTTTTAGGTTTTTCCAAGTTAGTTAAGACGGCAACAGTTCTATGGACCCTCAAAGCACAATGAAGAATGTATAGCTTTCGAACAGACAATATGTCACTGCAAGTGTATAAAATCTCTGTAGGAAATCTGAAAGACTTAAAATACATAACTTTTACTAACGATCTTTGTGCTCTTTCTACTTGAAGGAATCTTGTTTTAGAAGCACCACCCCATACGGAGATGCAATATCCCAATATCGATTGTGCTATAGCTACGTATATTTGGAGTAGCAAAGATCTACTTGTTACATGCCTCAAGTTTCCGAACTCTCAAATCGTCTCAATCTCGTTGATTGAGCATTATACCAAGATATTTGGTAGTAGAAACTCTACTCAGATTCGATGGGGCACACTTACATAGGGTTGTTATGTTGGCAGTTGTTCAGCTGTACTTCAAAATTGTTACCAGGTTGAGTTCTATTATTTATGTGAAACAAATGTAACTAGTTTCGTTTATAATTAGTGTGCGGAAATTGGATTTCAGCCAGAAAGATACTTTTGCAAGTCCTAACTCCGTTAATAGCTTTACATCATTCCAAGACTGACCCGAGAAAACAATTGCGGTATCATCTGCGTAAGCAAAAGTTTAACCATTTTCAATAGTCATAGTTAGCAAGTCGTTCATATATATTAAAAATAGCGATGGCCCCAAGACGCTTCCTTGGGGAACACCAAAGCTTACAGAGCAGTCACTGCTCGTGTGTTCTCCAATTTTTACTCTTTGCTTCCTATTGCTTAGGTAGTCTTGAAATAATAATAGTGGAGTTCCTCTGATACCAATATTTTGAAGTTTTTGCAAGAGAATATGAAGTGAAACCGTATCAAAGGCTTTTTTAGGTCTAGAAATACAGTTAAGCATTTGTTGCCTTTATCGAGAAGTTCAGAAATATGAGAAGTTAGTTGAATAATGGAATCTTCAGTACTTCTTTTACGTCGAAACCCATACTGTGTATTAGCAATTATATTAAATTTTTCCATGTAATTGAGCAGTCTTGAGTTCAATAGCTTTTCTATAATTTTGGCAATGGATGGTAAAACTGAAATAGGTCTATAGTTGTTAGCTTGACTTTTATTACCTCCTTTGTATACTGGTGTAATTATTGATTGTTTTAAGAGAATAAAGAAGGTTCCTTGCTTTAAACATAAGTTATATAAAGTTATATAAAAGGTTTGTAAAAATCGAACTACGTTACTATGACGTAGATTCACATATTTCTAACTCTTCTTTTCGGCTAGGTAGTATATTAGTAAGAAAATAAAAAATACACAATAAAATCTTATTTCCGTCCCACGCGCCAAATGAATAAACCAGTTTGTTATTTGCGTGTCGAATGCTCATGATTAAGATCGGATTCTTTTTTTGGATTTGAATTGCTTGTGTCCAAATTTGTTTCTAATAAAATAAATTTCTTACCACACATAAAAAAAACAAAATAAAATAAATATTCAAAAAGAAGCGAATACTTTACATAACATAAAGCAAGGTGGAAAAACTTTTTGAATAAAAATTACGCTTAATAATTGCATAATAATAATCGCATATTAACAATAAAATGTATTAACTATTAACTTAGTTTATAAAGTTATTTTCAAAGTTTTATTTGCATAGTTTAGTTTGCATAGTTATTTTCAAAGTTTTATTTGCAAATATACCCCGAAAACGTACATCTTCTGGTAAAATTAAAATATCTAAAATTTGGGTCATTCATAACATATTCTTAGTGCCCGAGGTAGTTCAGACCGCAGATATGAGTATGGGTTGACAGTAAAAAGATAACCTAATTCATTTGTCCTAATTTAAATAGATAACTTAATTTGATTTACCATATAATATAGAGAACATTTATATTTTACTTTTATATATTTTTTAGTTTCACGCTGCAACTCGCTCAAGGCAAGGTACCGTAGGGTTTCTACCAAAGATGCATTGCATATTGATCGGCGTTATTCAATGCCATTTTTAAGTACCCAAGTCCCCTTTGCCTATTTTATGTGGGGCATACCGCATGAAATTACTTATAAAAGAATCACGAAGAAGCGTTCTTCATTCTGTTTAAAGATTCATGCATTCATAGCTTGATAATGACGAACTTAAATGTATTCCTTGATTTTATAATGTTAGGACACTCCGTTCTATTCCCGATTTTCCACTTAATTTGAGGCATTGCGTGTCGAGTGGCAGAACACAACACCGATTATTGATTATATTTAATTATTATTATGTTTTCTTATGCTCTTTTTAACCTTATCCTGATGATGAGTGATCATGAGTTTGTTGTTGTAGCCAATGCCAAAGTTAATATAGAATAATTCAATATTTGTAAATAAAATTCAACTCGGAATTAGTTCACTAAAACAAGCGTTTTCCAATGAACATATTTATTGAAGTTATACTCAATTTCATTGCCTCTAGTCCTATATAAAATGGTTAAATATAATTATATAATGATGTAAGAATCCAAATATAAAGAATTGATTTAAATAGAGAACTAAACACATTAATGATATAAGCATAATTATAAGTAATACCTACGTATTATGTTGTGGCTTTGTGTTGTGCCGCAACAAATGATATCGTTTGATCAATTTATTTCATTATATACAATTCAAATATAATGATAAGCCATCAAAGTTTTATTTATTTTTTATCCATTTACTGATATGTAAGGTTTTATGTTATTCTATAATATATTAGTTGTCGAATAAAGGTGTAAAATGAAGAAACAAAATAAGTTGATTACAAAGTCGGTTGGATAGTTTTGTATGATAAAGTTACAAGAAAAGGTTGAAGAAAAGTGCGTATAATTATTAGATGGAATGTAATTACTATAATAAATTTATCATTATTTGAATTTCTCTATCACTTGTTTCACGCACTTACTTGCACGCTCAGCCAGCGTTGGTGGATATATTCTTAAAATCAATCAAAATCAAAATTAACCAAATTAAATTAAAGAGTTTAGGTATATTGTTAAAGCATTATATTACAAATTTACTAGCAGATCCGACAGAACTTGTCTTCGCCATTTATGGGCATATTTTATTCACCAATCAAATTAAAAAGGCAGTGCAAGGCAATGCCTCAAATTAGGCGGAACAACTTATTTATGTTGTTAAAAATCTCTGTAGGGAGATATACCAAGATAATTCATTAGAATTATCGTTTGGCAAGAGAGCACGCTATTTATTATTTTTTTTTACTGTTTTTAAAGTGTTATTCCACACTTAGGAAAAAATACTAAATTTAAAAACGTATAAAAATTTTAACGAAGCGGGATTTCGCCGTGTGATTCCGGCTTAGAATAGGATCACCCTGGTACTGATGGTGTCGTAAGAGGCGACTAAAGTACGAGTGGCAGAGTCACGTTGTCAGCAATGGCAACACGTATGGGCAGACTCGACCGGATTGTTACAACCTCCGGCATTTAAAACCGGCGTTAAGTAGTCGCTTTGGCCACTGTGTTTCGCATTGGGTAATGCCGGTGCCCCAGTGCCAGTTCACCTTATAGACCGGCAACGCTCCTAGTAGCTTCTCTGGTGCTACACGGTGCCGTGACCCGTACGCTCGTTTGCCGTATCTTTGCCATAAAAAAAATATGCATAAGGAATCGACATTACTTTGAAATCGTCCAGATATCATTTTATTATTATCCTATTATACATATGTAGAACAAACCTACTTTCACCCCATTCCCACCTTTCACTAAATTTTCATTACATTTTAAGTAGCGGAACTCAACGCTGCGCCATGTCTAACATGGCCCAGATTTAGGAGATGAGAACAACTAAGAATCGAAGCCACAACCATCGCTAAGTCAAGGTCTTAATTAAAGAAATTCCTAAAGAAAGAACGGAATGTTGAATGACTACAGCTACTCGGTTTATAATTCGAGACCACTGCACTGTAGATTCAATGGAGTTTTTCACAACTATGCCGTATGCATAATACTTGCATTTGAAATGTTATGTTTTATTTTTTTTATATAATTCCCATGAAGGAGTGTACGCTGTATGTTATTTTTACTTTACCATAGAAATCTTCTAACAAAAGCTAAAATATAAATAGTGAAAAGAAAAATGTTTTTAGCTTCGTAATTTTTTAAACAGAAGTTTTTTGTGTGAAAGCGAAAAATTTGACAGAATGTAGTATTCTGTCAAATTTTACTTTGTCTTTATTGAAATTTATGTACTATATATAGATTTGGCATCGAATGTAACATTTTATTTTTATAATAAAGGTTTTAACGTCTGTTAAAACCCTTTATTATATCACCCAATATAAAGTGTGAAAAAGAACCAAAATGCGTTTATTATTTTATTTCATGTAGCAGAGGGCATAAGTGTATCAACGAAATTGAAAAAAACTTCTGTTAATATAGACTTAGTTTTTTTTTTCATCTACACACACGATAGGGTAGGCGAAGGCACCTTGAGAACTTAGTGTGAGGACACTCTATTCCCATCAAAACAATTTCTTCCATCACTTTCCTTTGAATTCGAAGCTTTGGGCCGCGCTTTAACTTCTATCAGAGCGTAGAAATAATAAAAATATATATATATATATAAGGTACCCGCGGATATTAAGGCCTGTCGGTTAATAAAGCCTAAGTAACAAAAAACCTACTACATACAGTAATTGACGATCAAAGCATGCTTAGGCACATACATTGTGCGTATACAAGCCACTGTAAAGCAGCAGACGCGCGCTCTTCTTGCCCCCTGCGTCAGTGTCGATAAAAATATTCTGCGGAGAGTTCATGCTTCACGAATAATAAAAATGGGCCCCAGTAAAACGTACTTTATTTTATAAATATCACATTTACATACCTGTTTTGGTTGTCTTTTTATCAATAAATGGATGCCTGTCCCCACGTATACTAAACAATGTGTCGAGATCAAAATATTATTTTATTTTATTTTCTGTACGCACATGGTCACCGGATATTAAGGCCAATCAAATTTTCCTGAAGGCCTTATTATATTTCTTTTTTAACTGCTAATCGAATAGGGGCTCAATAATTAAAGAGGGGGAGTATATA
>JAXGGP010000086.1:1935121-1946601 GCA_035584415.1 Eueides aliphera
TCAATCCCCCACTTGTGATATATTGTATCATAATTTTGTAATTAAAATCAAAAATATGTTCAAATTTGTTGGTTTATTTTTATATTAGAAAAACAGGGACATAAGTAACAACATTTAAGTTATTCATAATAATTTAATGAACACATTACCGCACGGTCCATTATTGTAATTACAATAATGATTAATATGTCGTCTTTTTGATAAATGTGTGTATTAAGCCTTTAAGTTTATTTGTAAAAGTTAAAAACTAAAATGTTAAGTCTTAGCTTGACGCTGTATACCAGAATAGGCAGAAGAAACCATAATTTTTAAATCTATACTCCTGGTCTTTACAAGAACGAGGAAATGATAATATTTTCTTAACAATAGTGAGAAAGGTATCCACAACCTTCGCGTTTGACTGTCGCTATATTTATTTCAATAAATTAATTAAAGACTTGAAAGCGAGCAAGACAACTATTATAAAACATCTATAAAACTCATTTATTGGCAGAAGTTGATATTTCTCTCACTTTTCCGAACATCCTGGCAATACTTTTTAGTTATTATTTTACATTTGCAAGCAAGAAAGCGTGATTGAAATTAAACTGTAGTTTTCCATATACAATTGTAATGTGCTTGAAAAAATCCTTGAATATCAATAGTTCTTCTACCGACATGGAAGGCAGCTACTACGGCATTACAATTTAGTTTAACAATAAAACATTTCATATTATTATATAACAACAAAATTTCATATTAATGAAAGAGTTTATTTGTTCATGACTTTCGTTCTATCTACGATCATCTGTTATCATTTAATACTGTATGGGCTGTGGTAGCTATAGCGACGTCTTTAAACTTTACACATCTCACACATTGCTAGGTAGGTAAAGAAAAATCGGTAAATAAGCACTCCTTTCTGGTTATATTAAATTTAACACTTTTAACATGTCCTTAGTTTGAGAAATTCCGGCTTCGGTTTTACTTATTTAACAAGATTTTTACCTGATGTCAGAAATAATATTTTTAAAAATTAAATATTTACCTAAACCATCACCATCATCATCAAGTGCGATATGGTCTTGCAAAAAAGAAAAAAAAAGACCTATAATGATGTATGCCCATAGATTTGAATAAATGACATATCGCTTTCATTAAGTTTTATGACTAAATTCGCTGAAAAAAAAATAGCAAGTAAGTCACAGTCTTACTTATGCTTGACTTTACGAAAACATTTAATAGTGCAGACTAGAACCCTTAGACACGTCCAATAATGTCATCAAGTGGTTTTACTTGTACTGTTGTTTTAATGTTACTTACGACAGTAACACTCTGCTGTCTTAAAGCAGGCGTTCCACAAGGAAGGGTCCGAACTCCTATCCCTTTTTTTTATATTTATAGATGCCTTAACTGATTTACTTAAGGTTCCTTCAATGTCTATGCTGATGACATACAAATATACGTAGCATCTATTCTTAAAGGCTTTTCAGAGGCTATTGAATTGTTCATAATTTTTATACGGAGCAAATTGTAGGTATACACATTTATATCTTACAGAAAATTCAAAAAATCTCTGATCTGACTATCACCATGAATAACCCTGTAACTTGGATTAAACATGTTTCTAACCTTAGCCATAACATATTTGCTACAAAGGGCTCTCTGCAAAATAACTACACTAGCAGCAATGATTCTTTTCTTTTAAAAAATATCATGTATCTGCAAATCTTAATAAACTTTAATAGTTAACAGTTTGGCATCATCTATACACTATTCTTTTCCATATATAAAATTCCCCTCGCAAGTTTTAGGAGTGATTCATTTTCCTTTTAAAACGATATGATATGTTAAAGGTGGAAATGCAGCACATTTTAAAAAATTCTTCACTGTTAAGATCGTCATTTTGTTTGTATATGACTGGATGTTCAGTATCAACTTCGAAATTGTAATATAGATAAGCTATCCAATACATTTTTTTTCTTCTTATTTCGAAATTTCGATTACAGATATAAAGATAAATTTGAATAGAATATTTTGTAGCACTATGTCAAAAAATCAATTCACCAAATTGAAACCACATATACCTATGTAATAATTAATCATCTACATATATCGACTATACAATTATGGATAGTGTACGTGAAGGTTATATAACTCTTCATATACTATTATATCCTACTAGCGATCCACCATCTTCGCCTACTTGAATTATACTATTTTATTTACTACTACTGACCTTAATTACTTTCTTGTTAGTATAATAGTGAAAACTACATCAAAATCTGGTTAGCAGTTTTTGAGATTAGCGCTTAAAAAAGCATAGACGAACAGAAACAATAATTAAATTCAACATTTTGGGCCCTATAACAATAATAAACGTCCCCAATATAATATACATCTTTCACGTACAGACCGTGATGAGTGTGAATGACTTATAACAAATAGACATCAAATAAACTTACCTAAAATTAAGTTCGATAATTATCATATAAGTCGCTTCACTCGAAGATATTCGAAAGTATTACTTAGTTGATAGTAACCTCTTATCTATAAGGCAGTGTACATATTAACTACTTAATTAATCTGAGATGTAATATTTTGGATATATATATAAAAATAAGTATATTTAACTTGAAACAAATACTATTGAATAAACGTTCGAAATATGATTTGAAGAATAAGTTACATTGTTATAATTGCAACTGTTTCTTTTTTTTATTTAAATATATATTTATTTACTATTCATGAAATGTCATATCTTTAATAAGTAATAAGTATAGCAAACAAAGAAACACGTTACACAACACACATACACGCTTGTGTCGCTGTGCCACGACCTTCAAACATAGATCATCATCTTTAGAACTTGATCGATTTTAAAAAAAATGTTTGTGTTGAGACCTTCAACAAAAACATATTTTTCTAAAAATAAGCGTAAGTCTTTCTTTTTACGTATTATATTATTTTTCTGTGTACTGTTTTATATTATTTTACTTTCAATGATAGATAGAAGGAATTATGGAGCAAAATACGGGATATCAAAATATGTTATAATCAATCATTTTTCTATTAGATACGACAATTATTGCAAGGAAAATTAAATGAAATCCAAAAATGTTGAAATTACTATTTATTAAGAATAATAACAGTGCAGATAACCGTACTAAGATAAGAACCCAATTTTCCCTGAGCACATTTAATTTTTTTTTTAGCTTCACGCTGTATCCCGCACGAGGCAGGGTAGTCAGAGGGTACCCGGGAACCTAGTGAAAAGACACTCCGTTCCACTTCCATTCCCCACTTTACGCCGGATTTGAGACATTGCGTTGAGTGGCAGGAACTTAACGCCGCACTTTGCCATATTACCAGAGCGACAAAAAAGAAGCGGGCAAAGCCGCCCGGGATGCACTGGTACACACTACAAATTTAAATATACAGAGAAAACACACTCAACAAATTTTAGTAACTTCTAAATGACATATAATAAATTTTTACAATTTAATAATTTGTCCCATTTGAAGAAACTGAATAATTACAATAGTAAAGGAAGTACAAGCTCCTATAAGATATAAAGGTAAAGATACATCTAAGTCAAACATTCGCCATATGGAGTATCTATAAGGGTTCAGCTCCAAAAACTTTAGAATGTCCAGTATTTTATTTCTTTCCCGTGGACCTAAAATTAAATATTTTTCAGTTCTTTATTATTTTTAACTTCACTCCTTAGTCCCAGACGCTAACGTTTAACAGTATTCCTTGGTCACAGGTTCAGTATACCCGTTGACTTTTGTTAGTTAACGCAATTACTAAATCGATCTACTTGGATACCTGTAGGTGTATCCACTGTGTATACTTACATAGCTGACTTTGATATATAATAATATTATATATACTTTGATATATAATAAATATCTAGTTTGTATAGACTAACCAAGTATTAAAAAGTGTCCGTGGTTCACAAAAATGCATTAAAATAAAAATAAGTTTATAAAATTACTTACAGGCTTGTCATAGGGCAGAGATACAAGCGTGCGATAGTAAATGCGACTAGTAGAGAAACATTTAATGTTTTCTCTTTCGTCGTTCTGGTAACGAGACACAGCATTCCATTGAGTTCCTCTACTTAAATGCAATGCCTCGGCGGCCAGTGGGTGAGGAAACTTATAGAAAAGAATTGTGAAATAAGTGTCCAAGTTTTCTCTGCGTGCAGGGGCTATGTGCTATAAAAATAAAATTAATCATAACTGAATAATTCGATATTTTGTGTATTGCCTTTTTTCCATGTAAACATAAAACTTTAAGATAAATGAAAATAAGTGCCGAAATAAACTTGTGCATTTGGTTTAAACATTCCTAGTATATGTTTCCTTAAAATGTTTATCTTAAGACCATTCAGTCATGAACAATTATATAGACCTCGGAAGTCGTCGCTCCTGTAGTTCCTCAAGTGCTACAAGGGGTCGTAGGTGGCCCTGATTACTTACCATCACGTGACCCACACTAGATTTCTTTTGCTTATTCTGGTTAAAAAATGACGCGAGTGATTTTTGGCAAGCAAAGCAGAAACAACAACTATTACTATAACTACATACATAAAAATATTATTAGTTACAACTATATATAAACATATTATTAGTTACTAGTAACATGAATGAGCCAATCCTTAATAAGAGATTGAATGGTGTCAATTTCAACCTTTCCCAATTCAACTAATACTGCCGGTATTAAAGGTATTGCCAAGTTTATCATTATATCAATAAAGAAAAACGTATCTGGCTGCAAAATAAAGAAAATACTGTTTTAATAAGATATTCACCTAAAATACAAACAGTTACAGTAACAGTTCTGGGATCAATCGAGGTATCAACTTTTTTTTTAACTTCACAGTGTATTTCGTTTGTAGCAGAGAAGGATAAACGAAGAAAAGAAATGTAATATTAATTTCCCAATATGGAACCCTCTCGTTTACAGAAAGAAAATTTTCATTAAATATTTAAAAAAAAAATGTTTGATTCAGCTCGAGGCAAACTAGTGCGTGAGCATTTCATTCTCTGCGCACCTCTTAGTTTTGGAGACACTGCATTTATATCGAGCAGCGCAATTGAATGCCGCGCTTTATCTAGAGCAAAGAAAATAAAAATAATCATTCCCACTCTTCCGCTTGAATCAATATACTGCTAAAACACGCCAAAGAAAAAAAAATAAATATATTTCTTTATGTTTGAAATAAGTCTTAAAAATAAAAAGTACTTACTTTTTTAGCCATTAGTATAAATGTATCCACAACAAAACTATATATATATAGAAAATATGATGCTATATTTACAAGTATCTAGGAAAGAAAAAAAGAAAATTTCAGACAATTAAATATATAAAGTGTTAAAATTATACTGAATTAAATAAAAAAAATTGAAATATAAATATTTTTACTGTTTTTAAAGTGTCAACTCCTATGACCAAAGGTTGATTTGTGGAAGATATCGCTTCAATTTAATGTTTTTTTTGTGTGCAATAAAGTATATTGTAATGTAATTAATTGTATTGTATTGTATTGTAACATTGCGATTTTAGCTTCACGCTGTATTGCGTTTTTATTAGAAGAAATTTTGAGAAGTGAAATCTGACTCTATTGCGCTTCAAAGGTATCTTAATAATCAAATTCAATTATTCATCAAGCTAAAAATTACTCACCAAAAACTTTGTAACCGTTCCAGCATATTTTTTATTATATAATATTTTCTCATAGACATACATTAATTCTTGTAACTTTTTAAGTTTTATTTTTGTGTCGTCGTCATTTGGATCACATGTACATTCTAAGCACTCCTTTATTTCTTTCGTTAGAGAAGTGAGTTTGCACCAGACGCATTCAAACATCATTATTTTTGTTATATGCGTTAAAGAATATTCCACCCATAACACAGATGTTATTATAAACAAAAAATAATTATAATAAACATAAAAATATACATATCTTATCATAGTATTTACTATTATACCACTTAATATGAAAAAACTAATTATCGATTCGTTCTTTCTGTGCTTCAGTAAATAATTAATTTCCATAGCATTTATATTTTTTAGAAAATATATTATGTTTTCACCGTCACTGAACAAAGACAGTACGGTTGCTAGAACTGTATATACTACGCTGAAACTTAAAGGGATCAAAAGTGACATTTTTTTCTCAATATAAAAGAATAATAGTTTAGAATAGAAATAGAATGATATAATTGTAGCACTGATACAGTATAATTTTAAAAAGTTGTTAATTAGTCTGTTGGTACTCAAATTTGTGTATTGGCCAAGAAAAACACGGATATATAAGATTATATTCACGAAAACTGATCGATTAAATTGTAGATATAGTTTTACAGATTTAGCCATAGTTCTTTATACAATTTAGTTCAAGAATTAAAAAATTGCAGCAAACTTGGGGCAATCGTTTTAATAGCGCCACAGATAGACACATGTATGTGCACAGGGATATGTCAAATTTATAAGACTACTTTTTATGTCGGGCATTAAAAAACGTGTGCTATTGCCTAATATCAATGTATGAATATAATATTACCAGTATTTTATAACAAAGTTCAAAGAAATTATGTTAATGCAATACGAAACAGTTTATTTGTTCGTGACTGTTCTATCTATGATCATCTGTTATAATTAATTACTGTATGGGCAGTGGTAGCTATAGCAACGTTTTTTTTTATCTTTACACATCTCGTATATTGCTAGGTATGGAAAGAAAAATCGATATAAAAATACTCTTTTCCTTATATATTAAAATCATATATAGTTGTACTCAGTTGTAGGCTTTTTATACTTCCTTAGTTTAGGAAATTGTGCATTCAGATCATCTTGACCACATATACTTTTACTTATTTTACGAGTTTGTTTACTTGGACAGAATGAGATTTATAGAAATTTAATATAAACTGATCAAGTGTGACATAGACTCGCCCACGAAGAACCATCGGTGCCTATTTTAGGATCTACAATAGGCAGCACAAAAGTTTATTTCCTCCTGTAGACTTGCTTACCTTAGCTTTGACTATGGAATAGATAACCAAGGTAACGAGGAGGAACAATCACATACAAACTGCCTTTACAACCATAGAACAGTTAGAAGAATAAGAAATTGTGGACATCATAACCAATTGTGCGATTGTTCAAAACTCTTTTCAACAAACTGCAAAACGTTAACTACGTCATTAAAGCAGACAAAGTGTTCTATGGAGAACACGCAAGCACATATAATATTCCAACCATTAATAAAGTAGCTGTTGTCGTGGCTGGTAGACCACGTGAATGTCAAGACAGTCACATACAAAGTAGAAATAATACGATAGAAATAATGCAAGACAATCATCGTTCTTACGATACTTTGCAGCTGATTCTCTTTGGGAAGGTGAAGATTTATGTCATATTAATATTAAGCAAAGGAATTTACATACAGTTACAACTTATAGATTATCATACAATTTTTGTCTGAATAATCAGAAATTATGTCTGTGTATCTTGCAAATATATTATTTATATGAAGAACTGAAAAAGAAAGTAAGTGGCATAAAATAATAATTTCGACTAATGATTCGTGCAAATGAAGACTTTCGGCATTCTACGATGTAGACAGCTTTTCATCAGAATATTGTCAATATGTATAAAAAAACCAAAAATGAGAGATCATTTATTTATTTATAATACATACCAACAATACAATGTAACATGATATGTAAAATAAAATTTGTAAATCGGATATGTTCTGTTCTGAAACTAACAGGCATAATAACAATACGCTTGTACATTTATAAAATAATTCAAATAAATTACCATAAAAAATATTACATGTATTAAAGAAAATACCAATCAAAGTGAAAAAAAGTACAATTAAATCAAATATACAACAATAAGAATTGTAAAGTGACAATGTAAAGATTACTTATATTACTATAAATCATTTTTTATTTAATTTTTCCAAATCATAAGACGGTAGGCATAACAGTTCAAGAAACTTTTTTTTATTTTGATTCTTGGATTTGATTCTGCTACAAGATTTCGTGTTACGATTTTTTGAAGATGTGTATTTATTATACTCATAATTAGTTTTGTAGACCAGATCTTTTATTTAAAATTTATGACATTCTTTTCTTGAGAAAAGTCATCTTATCATCCAAAGTAACTTCATTATTATCTTGATAATTACATTATTAGTATTTTTATTATAAAATATCCATCATTACTTAATTTTAATCGTATGATTCTGGCTTAAAATAGTATCACCCTGGTACTGAAGGTATCGTAAAGGGTGATCAAAGTACGTATAGGAGAATCACGTTGTAAGCGATTCACTTGGAGTAATACCAGGTTCCGGTGTATAGTTTCGATGTTTCTGTAAAGATGAGGACATTATTTAGTCAAATTTAATTTACAATAGATTAAAATGTTGTCTTAGTATCACAGACTCTTTGATTAGGTAAAAATAAATCGAGACGAAAATTGTACAAAATAACGAATTTGATGGATATTGAGCTTATCTCAATAGATTGAAGAAGAGTAGTAACGTGATTTTTGCAAGTACTATAGAGGCTTTCCCCGAGAAATAAGGTACTACTTAATATCAGATAGCTTAGACGACTTCTGTAACATTTTCCTATAAATCGGTCAGACAGAAATTGTTCGGGGATAGGAAAAGGTAAATCTGTACATTCCACCTGCAATGCGTAAGCGGGGGAACCGTTGTTGCATTTTAAATAATTCTTAGACACTGGTCTTCCTATTGATCTAAGAAAATAATCTGTAATCAATATGGCTAATATTGGATTTTATAGAATATGATTTATAGCACTGTTGGTATTTTTGAGTATAAGGGTGTGCACCCCATCATACACTAAACACTGCTCTTATAGCATTCATATCTTTTTCAAAATTTTACTTAATTATACTAAATTACTTAATTTTTGGTATATATCACCACCTGGCATTTAGCCATTTTTTGTATAGTTCAAAGCACTATTTAATTGATCAATAATATATTTACTTATTTAGGTTCAACAGGCAATTCAAGGTCATGAGTGTAGATGTTATACAACAGAGGAATAATAGCTGCTATCCTCTGGAAGTTTGAAATATGCCCGGAAGACATAAGTAAACGTAAGAAGCGTATGATTAGCAGTCGTCGTTCTACCGGTTAGCAAACTAACCTAACTTAGCTATGTCCCTAGTGGGGTAGGCAGAGGGAAACGGAGCGCCATCAAACGCTACGGTCTCGACATACCTCTTTCGCCTTGCCCACTGTCTTTAACCTCTTCACAGTCTCCGGCGAGTAGCGTAAAAGGCACACGTGTCTCGACTGCGCGTGAGTCGATCGGCCGATAAAATCGTATCACAATAAAATTTGTACCGCGTCGGTCGCGACTGGTATGGTGGTTTTGCTGACGCAAAGCCTCGTGTTACCACCGGGGTCGTGCTGACGAGGCTCCTTGTGCAGCGTTGTTGTAAAACACAATTATAATCATGTTTAAACCCTAATAAGGCGAAGTTTTATCTTTGAAAAATACCCCGAAAAATGCAAAAATAAATCTGGGGACCGAAACAGAACACTTATAGTTTAAGTATTACACGAAATAAAAAGCCGAGCGTGAAAACCAGCAGAAATATTATACGGAAGAAAAACCCGAGCATGGTAAACCGCAGAACTTGGTAATTGACTTAAAATACCAAATTCACGAATTACAGAGGCAACTCCAGTATATTCAGGAGAAAAAAGTGAAATGATCGCGGATGAGAAGGTTCTAGAAAAGGTTCACTATGAGGCAGACGAACAGGAACTCGCTAAAGAAACTGAGTAAATTTGTCAGCAGAGTCGTATAAAAAGGAGGCTGAACCAATCACTGAGTCCACCACAACAAGGGCCAAAATCTAGTGAAGAAGAAATAAAAATGAAGGTTAAAAAGGTACCCTCAGCCACCCCCTGTTATCGTAGAAAACTTTTTTCATCCTACGACTCCTTAAGCTTTTAAATTCTTATTTTGAATAAAATATTTGAATTTGAATTTGTTGATTTACCTATGGACAACTTAAGTTGCCTTTTCGCGACTCTTTCATATTTCTGATCTGTGTATATTGGCTTCAGACAAAAAAATTGCCAACATAGTGTACAAAGAAATATTTTTAACTAGAGGCCGAAGTATGGTAACTAAGCATTGCAAAGTTCTCATCTTCGGTCTATTGGTACTTACTGCAGTATGCTCCTATAAACTATACAACATGCAGATTTTTGACCGGTCCATGCCCGCTACCTTCAAGGTTTGACCCTTTTGCGAACCCCGATTTGTTGATTCTATCAATTAGGAATCAATCCCGCGGGAACTCCGGGAAAAAGTAGCCTATGTGTTATTCTGTGTCTACAGCTACCTATATATCAAATTTCATCGTAATCGGTTTAATACCATTTGCGTGAGAGAGTAACAAACATCCATACATACATCCAAACTTTCGCATTTATAATATTAGTAGGATAGATAGATAAATTATACTTATTGCAAATCTCGCCGCTCACGAAAAGACGGCAAAATGGCAGCGTTTCTCCTCCACAAAGTTAAAAATCAAAAGTTCTAAAACAATAGGTATACTATTACTTCTTTTTATTATTACCCTGAATGCTTTCTTTGTTAAATTATTTAATGTGCAGATATCCTTTTCCTACTGCTTTAATATAGCAAGTTAAAGTACTTCATCACAATGAACAACTTCAGCTAAGCCGCAATTTTATTTTTTATTATTATAATTTATATTTCTTTACCAGATATTCTATATTCGTACATATCTGCTAACCTGCACATCTTTAAATTATGCTGTATTCAATTTCTTATAGTTCAGCTGGATCGTTGGAATTATTCATCAGATGTTCCATATCTTCGACTTTAATACGTCAAAGTTAAACGCTAATCACGTTTAATAACTTTTGTTAAGACAGCATTTCATTATTTCTCAAACTTAAGCTGGACTAATATGGTTGTTCATCAGATGTTCCAGTTTTTAATAATATTAAATGAATAATATATAATTGTAAAATGCTCATCACTTTTTTGTTATGGACACATTTAAATATTTCTTATAGTTTATTTGGACTCCTGCTGTTCTGCATCAGCTGTGGATGTATTCGACCAAACCAAATATAGCCTGTGTATGTCCTGCCCAGACCAAAAAGCTGTACCACAAAAAAAATTATTGAAATTGGTCCAGTACTTTAGAAGATAAGCCCGTACATACAGGCAAACAGAGAGATAAAAATTAAAAAAATTGTAAATTTATATTCTACTAGTTATTTTAACTTTGTTTTTACGTAAATAGATTCAATGAACAGGCGCAACTTTATTACTGTTTTATACATACATATAGGTGATTCTTAGATATCTGTGATTTTTACGACTCAAAATTTTTATAAATTAAAAATGTTCCAAAACTTGTGTTTTGGGTTCTATTGGCCCTTT
>JAXGGP010000086.1:3030000-3043404 GCA_035584415.1 Eueides aliphera
CGTGGGGTAGTAGTGGCCTTTAGAGGGTGTAAACCTTGCGTTGACATGAACGAGTTCATTCATTCCATGTCAAGGAGAAACCGTTACGACAACGTTTTTGCTAAAAAACATGAAAATCCACAAATAGAAATTCAAAATGCACCTGCTATCGTACTTGATGTTTTCTTGTGTATGCTTAAGTCCACAATACATTGAACACCTTTACAGTGAAGTGACCGTGAACTATACTTTTTATGGATAAACATAGATCCGTATTGCTTTAGATATTCTTTAAAATGCCATTGCTAAATCTTATCACCGTAAATTGTCTTCATCTCATTTTGTGAATACAACCTATCAAATGATTAATTACACACAAATTAAGTATCGGTTATTTATATTCGATAAATAATTCGGATATCCCTGGGAACAAAATTGTTTTGGCAAGTCACTTTCCCACAAAGCTTACGAAGGTCGGCCACGTCTTACAATAACAAGACGATGTTGCAGTATGAATTCGAACGAATGAAACTTATTTTTTTTTCATTATTACTGTCAATGCTAGAATAAACAATAAAAAAAGTTTTTAAGGAAATATAAATCACTGCTGCCTTTACAATTGATTTCTAAATGACTTCCCAGTACTCGGTGACAATTTTATTTTCAAGCTATAGAGCCGGAAGGAATTAATGTTGAGTGGCCGACAACATCAGGAGCTTTATCATCCATGTTGAAACATTGATAAGAACTATCATAATTTCATTAATTTTGGTTAGGCAAACCAAAATATGTGTAGTATGTTTTTGTAATTATTTATTAACTCTTGTGTTACCTTTTATTTAATTTAATCGTAATTTACTGCAGCATTATTGCAACGCCTTATTTTCTTATAAAATATCTACAATTAACGTGTGCTAATTAATTACGAATATAATGATACATTAAATTAATATGTTATAATGGTAAGTTGAGTACCTACTTGATTAATGCATTTATGTCATAATGTGAAGACACGCTTCTTTATTGTGGAACAAGTAGACTAAGCAACAGCGTAACTAATTCTAGAGATTGTTAGTTATTTTGCATGTTTCGTCAATAGTTTCACGCTCTGAATATTTGTAAAAATTTAAATGAAAGTAGCATCTCCTGAGACGATGTCGACATATATTTATTATGTGCGGATAGTTGACATACGGTATATTATTTCGTGGAAATTAACGTGGCAGTGACGTCAGGCGCGATCCAAATCTCAAAACAATAGTACAGTAGCGCACGCAATAAGAATCCAATGCGATCCGTTGTCACGTGTGAACTATACACCGGCTTCTTAGCACTGTGGTACTATCATTAGAAAGCAATTAAAAATCTGTACGTATGGTGTGTCATAAAATATCTTTGCCTTGTGGAATCTTAACATAAAAATGTAGGCGCCACAAAAAGAACGTAATTACTATTGAATTATAATCAGTTAGCATATCCGGCATTACTATTCTATTCGCGATGCGGCCATTACATAAGTCTTCAATAATTTAAAATAAAAAAAATTCAAACGCAAACCTCTATCGATATCATCGGCTTATTACTTTACAATTTTAAAGCGTAACGCGATATGTGAACGCCTCGTAACCTTATGTACACGAATCACTAAGAAACTTCCGTCTACGAAGTTTTTTCCAATAGTGCTCTTAATAATTTCCTTTATCTCAATCCGCTCGCGCCGGGATCCTCTTAAAATACTTACCCCTACATCCGCTTCTTTTAATAATCTACCGAAGCTATGGAATGCCTCATTCGATCGTGTTCCCTCTTTACACCGTCTTTTATCTCTCTCCTTTCCGACGAATAGCAATTAAAGTTGAACAAAAAAAGTATTGTGAAATGAAATTCTTCGCAAGAGTATTCTGAGGGACTGGGTATACATACACACAGGCTTGCGTATATAACTATTATTTCAAATTTAAACAATCGGAGCGTATATAATTACTTGACAGGTTGCATTGTTCATAGCCACTGCACAGCTATTCGGCAACATATTAATTATAAACATTCTCTTTCAAATTCGTCTAAATAAACTCATCACAGTTAAATGGCTCGCCTCAAGTGTTACGGGTGCTAAAATAACAAAACTTAAAATGGACTCCCAAATTCCGACATCATAAATAACGCGTAGTCATAGACAGATAAAGAAAATAAGCTCATCAAGAGAATGAATAGACAATAAAGTTTACCAGTTTTGTTATTGTAGCATGTCTGAGCCGAGCGCTTAAGAAAACACTACTTTTTCACACGTACTCTCTTATGCCTTTATTCTGACATTTAATACTTATCTTATTACATTTTTGTCTAATAATAAAATTGAAAAAATCTGACATGAGGATGACAAATATCTTCAAAATGATAATTTATCGTATCAAAAAGTTTTGTGTTAAATAAAAACTGTATTACATTCCAATATACTATAACAATCAAAGTGTAGTCTTAAGCGAATACGTTCTCACGTAAGATTAGGGAACGAAGAGCCCTAAAATCTGCATTGATTAAATTCTTTGCATTCTTGTCTTTATTCATCACACGCGCGATGTTTCTAGGAATTGTGAGTAGCACCGCGAACGCTCACATGCTCTGCCTGTATCCGCAACTGAGCGAATAAATTGTTGCCATTATTTAGTATGGAAGGAGGCATGATTACGTGCGTCGTACGTACTTCGTTGAATTTATAGACGTGTCAAAAGACGATCATAGTCTGGGAACCTCGTCGAGAAACTGCAAATTGGAGGAGCAATGATCAAAATAAAGTAAATCAAAACTAATCCGCGAATTCAAAGCTAAAAACGTTCTAGGAAAGCCGAAAATCCCTTGAAGTAATAAAGAGTATTACGGTTATCGCTCGTATTGAACTTTTGTATATTCAAACGATTTTCAGTTTATTTCCACAACGTCTATCGTGATGAGAATATAAACAGGTTAATATCCTAGTTACATCTATAACGAGAGTTACTCATCGGTGTCGTTTAATTTTATTTCACCGCTGGCGTAGGTATGCAAAGTGGATCAGAAAAAATGTTAGATACGTATCGAAATAATCATGTCTAAACTTGTAAAGAAGCTTGGCGCACTGTGAGATGAAATCCGGATGAATAGATCTGGAGATTTGTTTTTTAACTTGGTTTCGATTTCAACGCTTTACCCTTCTCATTCGTTATCGGCGATCGCGGAGCGGGTGAAGCCGGTGCGGACATCACCCGTCCTAAATTTGTTAACTCTAAATTTTATTTTTTAATCTTATGCTTCATTCAAATAATTCAGTTGTTTATAGCCGACATTTTCATTTTTAGAATTCTTAAAGTCCTGAGTACCTACGGACCGTCCGTCGGATGCCGCTAATGCCATGTGAAATTAAAGTCAGCCTTCTTTTTTCAATTCGTCCAGTCACAAAAGTTCAGAATTCCATCGTTGGAGAAGTTTTTT
The DNA here is from genome assembly GCA_035584415.1 of Eueides aliphera. NCBI lineage: Eukaryota > Metazoa > Arthropoda > Insecta > Lepidoptera > Nymphalidae > Eueides > Eueides aliphera. The sequence goes on from JAXGGP010000086.1 coordinate 3,033,448, forward strand.
TCGCGATTGTTGTAATTGGGGGTAATAAATTGTTAATGTCCGACGTATTTCGTGTATACGACCACAGACAGGCAGGCAGTTAGCGTCAGAAACGTGATTACGTCTATTTTAATGTTCCTCAGCTTCATCGCGTTAAATAAACGTCACTGATATAAGGAATAACATTACGTATAAGTTACGACCCGCTCTTCCACTTTTTAATGTTACCCAGTGAAACGACGAGGTAATTAATCCTTTTATAATGAAACTCATTTAAAATTATTCGTTTTATTACTTAAATGCTTATTTTTCTAAAGTACTAGGAAATTAGCGGATTAAAATGAGTCATTACTGGTAAGTAACATTTGTTTCATATAACTGGAATTAAATAATTAATTTCAATTGAAGACATGATGTTATACAAATTTCTAATTTAATAATTTTAATATCATTAAAATCTTGCCATATCCATATATAATTCAATATAATTTTAAAGAAAACTTTAAAACATTCAACAGCTTAAACCTCGACTCGTCTAACTATTTGAATTAGTAACGCCATAAGTTCACATAGGCCACAAGGTTGCTTGCTTCGAGAACGCCTTTTGTCTATAAGCTCTGTAGAGAGACGTGTACTAACAAGTATAATCCGACCATGAAACAAGGTAACAAAGAAAATAAACAGAACTGAAGACGTTATAGAATTTACAATTTACCAGCATAACATATAGACTTTATACCGCTTGTCATAGTTACTCGTGTTTACCACGAAACTGTTTAGCATTCTAACCGATGCATGTGTACTGTCGCTAATAAAATGTCGACCTGAATATTCTTTTCTTACTAAATATTTGTGTACAGAACCTCTTATTCACACGGTGTGAGATATGTTAATTGTATATATGCATTTAAAGTTTTAATTTACTTAGTGACTCATCAGGTCAACGTTCTGGACGACACTGAAATAGAGTATACTTAATTAATAACATTAATAATTTAGATTATATAAGCTCGAAATACTTTAATAAATTTGCGCTTCAATTATGTATCGGGCAGCCATTGAAATTTGCATATCTTTTATTTGACTTATGGCTTAAGAATCTATAACCGACTTGTTATCGAATTTCGGCTATATAAACTTTTTCTCAGTATACGTTCAATTTGTTGCATATAAAACCTTATTTCAATAGGTCGAACACCTGAAACGAGTTCTCGTCGGATATAGTTAAATGAAAAAACCTGTCCGGAACGATGTTACCACACTAGTGAAGTGTGAAATATGAAATCACGACTCCTCCACTTGGCCGGCTGTTTGTGTTCCAAATAACTAGGTATTTTCTCATGTTGTAAGAAACTTAAGATGCTCTTTTTGTTCCTTTGATTATTAATGCAGACTTGACTGAAAAATGGTGTCGTGGCAACAATTGTAATAGAAAAAGTAATAATTTACAATGTTCATGTTTTGTTTTAAAGTTTCTTACCAAAACACATAATTATAAGTATCCTAAATGCAAACCATCTGCATTATTTTCTCTTCTCTTTGAAACAAAGTAAAATTAGGAGGACAATAAATAAATAAAACAAACAATAGTGTCCCAAACACGTGCAGTAAAGATGCGCGAAAGTACCGGTCACCTGATTATACCTTTTGTGTCCAAGCTGTAAAACCTAAACAGATGGCGCTTAAAGACAAAACACAGTATGAAAAGTTTCCCACGTATCCTTACATTTCGGTGCCTTAATTAATACAAAAATAAGTTAGAAGCAGGCTATGATATGGGAGCCTCTTTGAGCACCCTCATAAAACGATTATCAAACTATTCACCGACATTGAGGCCACGATATCGCCTCGTTGCTTTCGTTTGGGACTAATAGTATTTAACGCATCGTATCCAAAAGGATTGATACTCCCAAGATACCGTCAAATCCCATTATATTGTATTTAAAGTCGTAAACGTCATATTGTTAATAAATAAATTTGTAACGCTGGATAATTGAAAACATCCTTTTACGTAAATGGTTATTTCTGGTACATATTTATACATAGTATGATCAAATGTATTAGTATATTAATATTAGATGTATACTAACAAAATTAAATGCACAAGGCAGACATTGTGCTCGAATAGACTTGTGCAAGTATCATAAGTGTACGGTATCACTGACTCGGCACGTTTATAAAGGCTACCTGTACACGTACGCTTACGTCGTCGTCCGCTTTTTATGGGCTGCCTCGAGAGTCACTGTCGTGGGAACCGGCATATACTTACAACCAACTACAGCTGACCGAAATGCGCTCTCCATACTCGATTAACAAATCAATACAGCGTATACTACGACTCACCATATTTGATCGTGCAAACAAATCATAATGTATTTCGACAATCGTACCAGGGCTCCTTATAAAGAAGGATCATTAAGTTAAATGAAGCTTATGTTGACTGCGGAATAATCAGTTGTAAAGCTCAAATATGTTTAGTTTTATAATCCGATCACCTGATTAGTATTCAGCATAGTTCTATAACATGTCCGCCTTTGTCAATGTATGAACGACGATAACTTATTACAAATTCGTCCAAACGCCTTATCGAAAGCTCAATCGAACATAAGCCATTTAAGTTTGCAAGATAAAAACGCGTGCATTTTTACCGTATACAGCGTGTGATGTGCGTTGGGAAACTGGATTTCTACTATTGATTTCCACCATCCGACAATGATTATTGTTTCGTTAGAGAGGCTCATATCATCAGTTCCTATGCAAATAGCTCATTGTTAGTTCTCGCTGATGTAAATTATGTTTTCATTCATCAAGCTAATTGACAACGGGGACATCTGTCAGATCTGAATCACTCCTTAAGAGTGTGGTGATCTTATGAAGAAATTAAAATGGTGACCCTTTACATCCGTTAGGCGCAGCTGCAGGCGACGTGTGACGTGCATGTATCTAATTACATTTGGTCACGGGCCACGACCACTATTGAGGATTTCAAACGTCATTTACTGTCATCGGACATCGGCGTCTGATTACCTTATTGATACTAAATGACCTGTTTCTTTTGGACTTCTCGCGCCTATCGTGCTATTATCATTATTGTAGTTATAATTCTAATGGTGAATTGGGACGTAATACTTTACCTGAACAATATAAACCATGTTATTTCTTACTAGCAAACAAAGCAATATATAGTAATTATTTATATTTCTGAGTAACAAGTGATAAAAAGTATTTTATACATCTTCTAAATAAGTAATAATAAATAAAAGATCTTGCATTAATAAACATATTTATAAATATGTATCGTGCACAGAGATGGTAGTTTTTTACTGTACTATTCCGACAAATATGTCTCCACAGTATTCCATATAATTTTACACATTTTTGCATGAACGAAGCTTAAATCGTCATAAAATTCATTGATAAGTTGACGGGCGCCTACAAGCTGTTGACTTGGAGCCTTATCACTGATAATCGATTTTCGACTGCCGTTTCGCCTCCTTATGTAAACATAGACAAATGTCAATAGCTTACTATCTGATACGCACCCGTTAACATTTTTTTTCGATGCCACGGAAACATTACACGATTCCATATTGGGCATTAAGTACTACAGCAGTCGCCTTATTGCGCTAGCATTATTTTTAGCTCGTATTATAACTAAGCCATCTGCTCCTCAGTTCACCTGTCTATCATGTTGTTAATTTACACTCATCCGCCATACTGAACTGCGTCGTAAAGTGAAGGAAATATTTGAAATGCTCGAACGCCGCACCCATTTTAAAGGTCTTCGCTTAAGATGGTAGGGTACCTTACGTTATCTCATTGTGAAGAGACACCAACGCGTACTTGTTGAACTTTCAAATAGAGATCGTTAAACCTATTTGTTTATAAATGTTTACCAGCTTACTATTTCTTTTAGTATAATTCATTAGATATAGTATTAATGATTGTTTTATTTCCAGGGCACCTTCTCGCTTATAGTTGAAGCGTGGCACGACACAAACGAAACGTCAAGATCTGACGGTAAGTAAAATTTCATATTTTATGCAATTATGATATAGAGGTTAACGAAATCGTTGAAAATTTTGTAAAATTCATATCACGTTCGTCACGACTCCCTTACATTCAGATTTCACTGTAATTCTGGGTGTTTATCGTGCATTTAACGGACAGTATGTATATTTGAATGCTTATATTATCATATCGTGGAAGACAAAAATGTTCCCATGGTGTGGACGATTGGTGTTCAAAGCACGCGGCGGCGCGCGTGAGCTGCTTCGCAATGCTCACCGTATTCTAATAAACTCAGCCTTCTGTAGGACGAAAATTTAGTAGAATTGTTCTAATATATTCTGATGGACATTGACCGACACCTAGACGAAAAATCTCATTGCGTATTCACAATTTTTACATTTTTTGCGTTCCCACAAGTAGTAAATAAAAAATAATAAATCGATGTATGCCCAATACATTTAGATAGCTATTATTTCAACAGCCCATTAATAAAATCGATACAATAGTTTGGCTCATGGTATACGACGTTATCGTAGAATTTGAACGCCCAATAAAGAATCGACAGGCTTACCATGTACATGCGACATGGCGTGACCTAGAGAACGTTTCCAAATGATTTACAAACGTACAGCTTTATGAAAATATATCAGCATATTAATTAATATCACGTACTTAAATTTTCATGTCGTCCGTATTGATAAACAGACTATTCCTAACAATAAACAATAACCCGGAAATTAATATTAAATTGGCAAACACTAAAACTGACTGGCGACGCCCATTTCTTAATTAGTTTTTCATCCCGCTGCACTCTGACCGACATAATTATAACTCCTGACCGAGTAACAAAAACTTTGGGGTGATTTACTTAAAAGAGATTAAAAGATATGAGGAGGAGTGCTACGGGCCGGTTTACCGAAAATCATTAGCGTCTGAAGTGGATAGCTTAAGAGGACGGGTATATTTTTAATACGGTGCGGGAGCGATGGGCGGCGCCGACGCACTACCGAGAAATGTTACCAACAGAAATCTAATCAAGCATAATAACAGGTTACATGTACGACGTTTGTGTTCACTCACTATCGACCCATTGGGCTAATGTTTAATTAAATCACATTTAGTTTTTCTAATGTGAAGCAGCTGTATTATAAATTAAAACAATTTTTCTATTTAAAACCAGCGGCCCTGCATCTTTCTTTTCTACGCAGAATACGTGAAAGAATTGTGAAGAATAGAGACACACGTCTAAGAATGCAATATATCACAGATAAGTAGGAATGCAACAAAGAGATGATGGCTTACGGTGATGTATAAAGGGATTCTTGTACTAAACAAATAGCCGCGCGACAATGCCCGCTTTGCTTGCAATTCTGACGTAGCGAGCTCCTTCACCGAAATCTTTTGTGCGTCGCCCGAGGCGCGCAGGGTTGCACCTGGAACGCAGTAACGGCTTCGTGTTTTGTTTACTCGACACCAAAAATTGTATTTTGGGGGAAGTGGACTTTAGTTTACACTTCATCTTTCGTCGTCATATGGCTTTGAGTAAAAAATCTCGGAAGATGGTCCGGAAGACTCGATTTATGATATAACAGACATTGGCGTAGTCGGGAAGCGCTGTCGACAGATAGTAAACACGTTCTCTGGATAATACGTGTAGAACAGTGTCCTGAATGTTTTGTTTATCAAGTTGCCACTTCGTTTACGATTATTGCATTGTTTCGTTTTACACCTACGTATTGTAGATACGAGAATAGGAGCGTGTGAAAAGAGAGTAATGATAACAGATTCGAAGGCAATTACGTGTCTGGTCTGGCGCGGCGTTCGTAGCCGCGGGGCCGCTACCTAATATTACAAACCAGATGCGATTATGATGCTGTTGTATAAGATTATACTTACAATTAATTAACTTTTTTTATTTATTTAACCTTATAGAAAATTATGTAAAATATAAACTATTATAGCTATACAATTTCATCAAGTTTTCTTTAAATAATAAATAAGTTGATAGAATATTTATAAATTAAATAAATAAAACGACTTAAAACTGTTTGAAAGTATTTAAGTGCTATCAAATATAGTAAGACTCATAAATTCCAAACCTTTATACAAATTCGTTGGTTTGTTTATACAGTGCAGGGCGCGACGCCGAGCGCGCCACTCAAATTGAAATACACGTTGAGCATTAGAAGTGGACAGTTTTATAAACAAAAGGAGTGCGTCGTTTGTGTACACTCCATTGATGAGATGCCGTTTCCCACAGCCAGCGGCAACAGGTCGGCCGGTTAGGCAGGTGACTAAAACGAGAAATCGAGACAACTGTCAATGATTCACCAGGCACTATGGCACTATGCTGTTTTACGTGACAAACTAGATCTAGTACTTGTCGATCCACAACCTATATGACTAAGTAGAGCGCACATCCGCTCCTTATTGATTGACCAATGATCAACGGAAGCCGGTTCGCGTGATCCCTGAAATCGTGTTAAAAATATACAAAATCGCGTCCGCCTCATGAACCCCTATACAATTATCTGTTATTTCGCTTTCTTTTGTTTGTATCGATGGATTTATTCTTAGTTTATAATTTTGAGTGACCTCTGGGCTCGTAATAACATAGTACACTCCTGCACGTACCAGTATTTCTCGTTCTGTTTTTAATGTGTTATTTATTTGTAAATTTGTGCTACATTAATAGACGCGATAGGATACACCTTCATTTAATATCGTTTCGATAATAATTTTGGATGATTAGTGTAATTTGGCCGGACGCTGCATCAATAAATGACGCGTTTTATTTTCCTTATTGTGGTAATAATGGCAAAAAGCACTAAGCAATTTTCTAACAAATTACGTTGTTTGCAATATTCTAAAAAGTTCTGACAATAATAATTGTAAGATATATGGTTATTATAAAGCATTTCGTGCATGTCTAGTAAATATATGTAGGCTTGAGTCATAAACGAAATGGTTATGTCAGAACGGTCATATATCAGTTTGGTAGCAGCCCTAGCCCACCTGAGCCGAGTGCACGGTTGCCATAATTCTCCAAGCACATTCAAGCTAAATTGCGGATTGCTCCGAGTACGTTCCCACACATCATTTTTCTAATTCCCTCCGAACTATGCACTTCGCTCTAATCACGCTCCTTTGTAATAAAGGTATCATATTACGCTATCATAAAGAATTTCATTAAGATTTAATATTACAAATGAGAAGTTCTAGTATTTTGTATTTACATTATAAATCACGTTCTTATGATATACGGATATGCTTGAATCATTCACATGCAAAATTTCTTTGGTAACACGTTTGAATTTATTTACGTTTTCTATTCCAATCGATCGCGGATTGAATTTATTGATATTTATTATATTTTCGTTGGGCGAGCTCAACTCAGTGTAGGTTCATGTTTTATCTCATAGATTTATTGCACAGATACGATCGGTGTGAGCTTACGTTTATTATATACTATGAGGTATTCCGCCTTCCAAGTGCGATTCTTTATTCGCTATTACACATTACGGCGGGTTATGTAAAGATAGTTGAATCACTTTTTTATTAATAAAAATAAAATGTTTTATAATCGATTAAATTTTATAAATATTTAATCGAATCAATACATCATAAGTATCGTCCTCTTGAGATAACATTTATAATTATTGTTAACAAAAGAACAGAAGAATTCTATCAAGATTACACAGGCTCATTATTTGATTTCCTTTATCACGACACCCCACGCAATAACAAAGAACAATTCTCAGCTATTGAATGCCATACGCCACAAAATTAGTCGGGATCGATCGTTTTTATATACCTTTTAATTTTGTTTCGCGTCTGGTTTAATTTTATCTGCTGTCGGGATTACCGGCTTAGGAATGTAACGCCGAGCGTAGCAAAAAGAGAAAAAAGCTGGCATACACGAAGAGAAATAAATAAAGGAACTGGTCGACGGTAAGGTTTCCCAGCGCGCCTCCGTCTCACAACTTGCATCGCCTTGATGAATGGATTGGCAATTCATTTTTTTTAATTACATCGGGTAGTTTCTGCGGATGATTTTTAAAAGTTCTGTAAGCTTTTTCTTTTCAAAAAATATTCATTTCTAACTAGTGAATTACATCTCGTTGTAGTAAGGGGTCTAAGGTAGTTATTGATTTTAGGAATGTTGTTAAAAATGTTAACAAATAAAACGGGCACCAACGAACCAAAACATTGAATCAAGCTTGGGAACAATCAAATCCTGCATTCGAATGCGGGCGTCAAACGGCCCACTGTAACAGGTCAATTTGCTTCCATACCCTTTCCCACGATGATAAACAAATTACTTTTTCTTTATCAAATTAAGCCGTGTCGTTATCCTTACGAGATCGATCTTTTTTAATGTATTAGCGGTATTAAACTTTTTCGTTTCTAATTAGAGTTGAAAATTGTATGTAAACTGTTGTTTCTTATTTTAGATACACTCATTGCGCGGATGACGAAGCAGAGTATAGCCGATGTCGGAGGGCCCTGGATCGAGGAGGAGCAACGGTGGGGAGGTGTGGGAGGAGCGCATTTGAAGCTCTCCTACCGAGTCACTTGTGCGGCTCACTACTACGGGTCGGGCTGTGAAGTACTTTGCAGGCCCAGAGACGATCCCTTTGGACACTATACATGCTCTCCCACTGGTGAAATTGTATGCAAGACCGGATGGACTGGCGATTACTGTTCAAAACGTAAGTTTCTTTAACTCATACCATAATATAAAACAATCAAATTATAATTAATTTTAATAAATTATCCAAAAACAAAGTGACAATTGTCCAAAGATATGTATTTCACAATTCATCTGTTATCACGAGTTATATGCGTAACGCCCCTTAATAGCTATTAAAATAGCGTTCCCCAATTCACTCTTCCTCATTAATGGGTTACGATGACAAATCCGCTCGAACATCCTCATAAAACCAATTTTAGCATAAATGACCTTTCATGTTGTTCGTGTAATACTTTCTAGCCATTACAGAGCTGAGTCATCGAGGTCAAGGGAGGATCGCTACTTCCCATAGGAGCTTGCGTTATATTTAACATATTATTTAAACTAATGTTGGCTGTCAAAGCGAAATATATAAATACTTGTAACCATAGTAACAAGGATTAATTGCAAAGAAACACTGAAGAATAATAATTTTTCGTAATAATTAATAACGTGAACGACTTTATAGCGAAGTTTAAATCTAAAAATGTTGAGTTCAAAAACCTATACACGACCGCAGGGTTATTTCACTTCCTGTCTCAAATTGTAAATATTTCAATTGTTACAAAATAATTTTTCACATCTTGTTATAATTTAATTAATTTTTTTAAATGATTCCTGCGATAATGACCGGGTCGTTGCTTTAAATGTTCAGTTCTAGATGTGTATCTCAATCCATCATTAAAGTTTATTGCGCAACATAAACTAAATCACTAAAATTAATGTTGGTTCGTTCAGTTTCTTTCAACTCCATTGCAGCGGTCATATGAAGTTGAATGCATTATTTCTATCTAATTATTATTCAAATATAAAATTCTACTTTCAAAATTTTAAACGTAAAAATAATTACGTGTAATTCTATTATATGTGCTATTCAGCTATTCATTACCTTTACGTTTTATCCCGCACATGGCAGAGTAAGCAGAGGGAACTTGGGACCTAGTGTTAAGACACTCCGTTCCACTTCCGTCTCCCACTTTATTTCTATTGAATGCATATTTAGAACTGCTAATGACATTTAATAGATAATATAGTTTATTGTTGATAGTATTTGTCGCATACTTTGAAAAGCGTGTGACCGCTCGTCCCCGACTCCGTGTGGTCTGTTTGTCTTCGAATGCCGCCGGATTTGTAAACAAAAGCAAGGAAAAACGCCGCCCGCGACGTCTCATTAGCGACATTCATCAATGCTCTCCCTTCCCTTTTATTATCACTTCACAAGTTTCACCCAGTAT
>JAXGGP010000086.1:4045725-4056327 GCA_035584415.1 Eueides aliphera
TTTGGCGCTCCGTTCTCTCTGCCTACCCCGTAAGGGATATAGCGTGAAGCTAAGTAAGTAAGTAAGTAAGTATATATATCAGCGGTCCAATTATAACTTGTACTAGTTATAATTATACTTCGCTTACTCTTTCACGCCCCGCGCAAGGTAACGTAACACCCCGAGAATAACTTATAAGACTTGTTACTGGATTGTAAACTTAGTAGATTGGCAAATTACCATTTCACTTAATAATATTCAGTAAGCAATCACCTAGAACACACTCAAATATTTAATGCTTACATGTATTATGCAGAATATATGTATTCTGTCCATACTTTTATACAATATAAAACAAGTAAGTGTGTGTCACCAGTGTTAGATGGCTAACGTAATTGCTAACCCTTAATAAGATATATAATATACTTAAACCAAAAATGAGGGTACCGTCCAATTAATACTACTATTACTGTTTCTCTTACGTTTTTGAACACGTCAACACAGCAATCGTGTTTTCTGTTTTGATTACTTTAGCAGGGAAGATACAAGCGTTGCTTGGTTCACTGATGCATTTAAACTTTAAAGCAAGAAAATCCGATCGGTCAAATTTTGATGTATTTTATGCAGTATCTGTGTCTAAAGCTTATTAGTATTATAAAGCTTTTCAAAATTGAAAAAAACCTGCTTTTTCGGTGTTTACATATACCTAAACTATATAATAAATATTCATTAACATTAATTTATGGCACTTATCGAATTTTATCAAATCTGAAAGTGTTTCAAGAGTTCAATAAATGTCAATCTATTGTATATTCAGTGTATTATTTCTATGCTTTTTTTATAAATTATATTGACTCTATAAATCGTGATCTCTACTGTTACCCTTTTCTAGTTTGGTCATCATTTATGAAATTTCAAAATAATTTATGAAATAAAAAATTAATCCATTATCACGATACGACTATATCATTACGATCCTTTCATACAAACGAAGAGTGCATGTTAGTGAAATGTTGCTATATGAAACAGAAACGAAGCGTGCTTAATAAAAACATGAAAATTACTCCAATAAAAAACATCAAAACGAAAAATAGCACATAAAAAAACAATTACCATCTCCTCACAAATAATTAATAGGCTAATACACCACTTAACATATTAACTATATAGCATAAGGAACACTGTTTATGATATACGTAGTATTAAACTATACATTTTGAGATATTACTAAGTAACTTATAAGGCAAAGCGCGGCATTAAGTTCCGCCTCTCAAAGCTATAAAAAATAAGTGGAATATCAGTTATAAAGGTGAATATCAGTTATAAGTAATTCTTGTAAAGGTAGTATACCTTTAAGAAAACCATGTAGAATAATTAAGGATCGCCCTTTCAGCAAGACAAGGTGGAACATAAAGCTCAATCGAATTTATTGCTCTAATTTTGAATGCCTCAAAGAATACGGTACGTATGTATTATTTGAGGAATAGGTAGTAAAGAATTTTCTCATAGAAAGAATATATATAGGTATACAAAACATGGTAGTTGCAAACACTCCAACACACCAATCGTAATTTACTCTACTATAATACCACTAATTACTTAGACTACGTAATGGAATATTAGCTCTAACAAAGTCGACTCTTAAAATACCTAGCTGGAACCTTTGTTCGTGTTTCGTTTGCCGACAACTTTCACAGCTGAAAAACAAATTCCCGTTGCTAACCGGACGTTTACAAACAACGTGGATAGGAGATAGCACAACTAAATATTTGCTGTAAGAAATTACAAAAAAAAAACTAGGAAATAACTTTGTTATTTGAGATTGGTATTAATTTACTTAACAAAATTATAGGATAGCAAAATACATTTATTTTCAACAATATTATTTCATTACTGAATCTGGATACAAGTATAACGTCTGTAATAATGTTATTACTATCACTACCATGTTATACCTACAGAATCGCTATGTCTAAAAATAAATAGACAGGCACTTATTATCGTAATGACATTGCATATTTTCATCACTAAGTACGCGTCGTAACCCACAATATCGTTTGCGTGGACAATAAAACATAACATTCTGTACTCTCTACACTCACAAGATTTGGTAAACAAAATTTTGTAGATAAGTAGTACTGAAGCCTGTCGGACACTGAGTAGTATCAGAGTTATACATATTTTATACAACATTTTGCGACTAGCTCTTGGGCAATAATGTGCCCGTCTAATTCTATATAGTCTCAGGAGTTTATAAAATATATGTACTATACTTTATAAACTCCTAAGAAGATGAGTAGTAGAAATCCTGAATTAAATATATGTTAAAAAAAATATGCCATATATAACTGAGTATTTTTAATAGGTATATTTTATCAATAAAAATAATAATAATTAACAAGAAAAGTTTTTATTGCAGTAGCTGTGGAAAGTATGATGTAAAAAAAATGTCCAGAAATTTTGTCATCATCCCTCATCTATTTCTAATATAACACGTCTGCATTTTCACTTTTGTATGCTTATAATCTAAATCTAAAATATCAAAGAAGTGTTTTTTTTTTTCCTCGATAGTTATAAACATATTCCCTAAAACATTGGCGTAGTTTTGTATAAATAAAGTTAGTGCAAATCAGAACACAAAACTTCCGCCCGTTCATTGAAATCTCTTTATCCAATAGAAAAGATTTTTATGACGCCATAAAAGAGTTATTGCTTCGACGATAACAGGCAATTTATAACACTTGCGTCGCCCTCGTTGAAGCTTCGCAGCTAGGAGTAAAGCGCTAACACATTTTACGCTTCCACATAAATAATGATGCTACTTATCTCAACCAGCTGAGTCACAGATTATAGCATTTGAGTTTTCTAAGGGAGTTATTATGAAATCATAATCATAAAAATATAATTAAACACACTATCTGTGTTTCCGCAAAAAAAAAATGTAAAATTTATTATATATTTTTCCGATAATTGTCTTTATACTTGTTTTAGCTTCATGTTGTATCCCGCACATATCAGAAGAAGTCAATATTACAATGGTCCGTCCCTATTACTTCACTTCCGTTCCCCACTTTTTAATATTTATTAACATTTTTAATATTTTTGTAAATTATTTAACTTATAGTTAAAGAAAAAACTAAGAAACACGAGAAAAGGGCTTCGCTGACGTTTTTTTTATTTATACAAAAGTCATTGACGCTGGGAAATGCTTTTACGCAGACCATCCGTGCACAGAACAGATATGCTCTACAGACGGATGGCACTGTGAAGTTATCGAAAGGAAAACCCATAGTAACCACCTAAACCCAGGAATCCTTAGCACCTGAGTCGAGACGCCGCAGGTACGCTGGTGCATGCCTTTACGACGCGTCGGTGGATAGCCCATCTATTGCAAGCCACCATCACAAGCCACCATCTAAGGATGCCATATGGTACGACGTAGTGGGTCAGCATTTTCTCGGGACTCTCGAACTGATTCGCAGAAAGAGACCATGACAGAATAGCATCTTTTAATTCCCATCATGGCACGCACCACACGAGATAGCGAGAGATCCCTTCCTACTACAGTCATCAATGCTTGTCGTTGTGAAGCCCAGGCAGGGCAGTCAGCCAGAGTGTGTCCGAGGAAGCATCGCACTCATAGCACGCTGGTGACAACTCCCGCAGGCAATTTGGTGTAGGTATTTGCCAAAGCCAACGTGCCTCGTCAGTACCTGCACCAGTGTGAACGTCAGAACCCTAAAGTCCCTGTCCCTATGCACCCAGCATTCTAGGTGAGAGCGAACTGCCTCCACCTTAGGAAGACCTGCCACCGGTGAGTCCAGGTCCAACTTCCATCGTCAGATTAGGGCTTCGTCTGCTCTCCTCCTGATTCGCACGATATCGCCCGTCAGTGGGCGTTCACTTTGCAACTGCTCACTTGTACGGAATGCGTGAATTTCCACCGAAGAATCTGGCCGTCCGATATTCGGTAGAAGCCTACCAGGGCCCCGGTAGGGCATTCACAAGTTTCGGTACAAGTTGAGCGAAGTGTGACGCAAATGATCAATGACTATCCAGTGCCAGGTCCAGATATTTAATCTGAGCCCGTACTTCCACCTTTTGCCCGTGAATGTTAGGTGTCCCCCTTTATGGGCCGTGGTACAGAAGAGCCTCCGTTTTTATTGGGCAGGAGACCCTTAGGCTAGGCCTAAGGGTCTCCTGTCCAATAAAAACGCTTCAATGTGAGTGAGAACGCGGTGGGTGCAGACTTCGGCTAAACGCTCCGCCTTATTGTAAATGGCTCCCCGGGTAGTGACAAGAGTGTCATCGGCGTAACGAGTAACACTCACCCCGATGGGTAGGTGACAACGTAGGAACAAATCATATCCGAGATTCCAAAGTAACGGGCCTAATACCGACCCCATGGAACCCCAGAACTGAATTTTTATAATCATAATAATAATAAAACTCTTTATTTCGACCTCAAAGATCATATTTTTGACCATGTATTTGTCTCTTCCCGTCCATAATAACTCTTTATCTTGAAAGTAATTATTTAATAGCCGCCGGAGATAGAGAGGCATACCATGATAACGGAGTGCCTCTCGTAACATCTCAAACGGCAGGCTATTAAGTCTATTGCTACGGCGAGAAGAACATCTCCTTTATCCAGCCAGTGGACCAACGCCCGAGACTTGAGGGCGTCGGTGTTTGTATGACCTGCCCTAAGCACAAACTAGGCGTCTGACAAACTAATACTGTACCCCGAAAGCCCTTTTATGTAAAATTTTAGTTTTTCCGAGATACAGTGTCGAGTAAATCGAGGTGGATCAAACTTATTTTGCATTACGATATGAACTTATCTCGCATATTTCTCTCTCTCTCTCGCCCACTTTTATCCCGGATATCTAATGCGATAGTCTGTTGTGTGAGGCCCGCGTTGTTGCTTCAAGGTAAGATTACCTTTTATATTTTTTTTATGTTCGTAATTAATTTATATTAATTATTAATTTACTTTTTAATTTCAGATTGACGGAAATGGGATGCTCTCAGCAATATGCTATTCTGTTCTGGCTCTTACCAGAGATGTGAGTGTGACCTATCTTAGATAAAAGTATCTGAAATACAGATACAAGATACAAAATACGTATCATCTTGTATATATCAATATATACATCTTGTATCTGTATGTAATCAAAATATACATCTTGTATTTAAAATACTTTTTATATTTATTATTTTGTATCTCATACTTAAATACATGTTCCCGTTATCTAGTATTTTGAAGATATTTTGTTCTCCAAGATACCTTTACTAAAATAAATTTCAGTTTTTCTTTCCAAACGCGACTGAACACATCGTATTTTAAAAATTTTGGCTATATTGGCAGATGGCGCCACAAGTTTTGTTTTCTCTTTTCTTTCTTTTTTTTCTTGTTTTAGTTTTAATACATACCTTTCTATATTTTCGAAAATTGTTTTCTTGAATAAATAAACTTGACGATTCAATTAAATGTTGTTTTCCTACAAAAGTATTTTATCTTTAAAAAGTATTTGAAAGATAGGTATTTTATATCTAGTATTTCAGATACCTATTTAGAAAATATTTTATAAGTATTTTGCATTTTGTATTTCAGATACTTTGTATAAGGTATCTTATACATTACTGGTTCTTACCAGCGCATTTGCATTCTGCACTGAACACATTATGATCAGCTTGTTCCGTCTTTGTGTCAGTGCAGTTGCAGCTATAAGTAGGACATAAAATTTGTTAAAATATTATTAACTCAATTTTATTCAGTATATTTAAGATACATTAAGAATTATTTTGAGGTTCTTAAATTTGAAAAAATAATAAAATAATAAAAATAACAAAAGTATAAGATGTTATTTTTATTTTTGACAATTTACAATGCTTTAAATTGAATAAGTCCTATTCAATTTAAAGGATTGTTTATACAAGCAGTCACCATGACCATTGTTAGGTGGTTGTCACAAGAAAAGATGTTAGGTGGCTAAGGGTTACAATAAAAGCACCTTTTAAATAATTGTACAAACATATTTTTATTTTCTTTATATATACTGCATATTTTTAAATTAATAAATATCCTGTGGTGGTGGCCGGCCAAACAATAAAGTCCAAGAAGCTGGTTGTTTTAATTGTGTAAATAAATCATCTCCATCGTTAAAAATAGGGATAATACTTGTCAATTGTTTTACCATATCATATGCATCAGGTATATTGTCACCTTCAGAACAATACTTATATAATATTAAGCAAGCAACATTTTTCTCTAAAGTAATTTTATATAATAAGGAAGCAAAACCACCTCCAAAAATATGTACTTCTCCATTGTCACAGGCATGTTTTACTAAATTTGCAGCCTTTATTTTAGTCACATAAAAATTTTCTTCATTTGCCATATATCGAAAAGGGGAACTAAGTATATGCTTTTTTTCGTGAGCAAAACTACTGGTTAAAATAATGACGTCCTTGATTTTCTTCTCAATAAATGTTGAGACGACTTCTTCTAAAAAATTTTTAGCATATTTAAATACTAATGGTGATCTAAGTTGCAAGACACATATTTTCTTAGCTTCACACTTATATATTTCACAAGACATCGAAAGGTCGGATGATTTCATATTATAGGAATCATATCCTATAACCGGAATTTGAGCTGGGCTGTACACAGACCCTACGTTCAACATATTTAGAGAAGAAATTAGCAAGTCACAGGCTAATTGTCCGACATTGCCTACAGCAACACTAGGGATTAATAATGTATAATCATTAAAGGAACTTTCGTCCTTAAACTTCCATATACAACCTCTATCCATTTTTTACACAAATTTATACCCGAAATTTTAAGAAGAACTATGTTTAGAAAAATGAACTGCAAGTATTTACAGTCATGGTTTACTCTAATGACATTGTTATTTTGATATTTGACATAACAAATTCACAACGACTTTTCCAGTTGCTGGGTTTACAAGTTTGATTTAAGTAAACGATTCTCATAAGTACCGTACCGTATAATGGGGTCGATAGAAACAATTTTAGACTAAAGTATATTTTAGCAATGCTCTTGACTTTTTACATAAAACTATCAATATTTATTTATATTGAAATTTAATTTGACACTAATCTTATATTTACCATATAATAAAATGTTAATATTCATTATACATGATGAAAAACAAAAATAGCTGTCTGGATATGTGGTTATAAAACACGTCACTTGTTGAAAATAGATTTCTTTTTATTAACTATACTATTTCGACAGTATTTGTATAAAAGCAAGGACCATGGAATAAAGAAAGAAAAAGTCTGTGAAATAATTTATGTTAAACCATTATTTTTTAACCAAAAAACAAGGCCGCCGAATTGAACATCAAAACGGCAATAACGACGTTTCAACTGCTGATTTAGGGTCCGATATAGGGAGCGCGCCGACATCTGTCAGCAGCATTAATAATTCGGCTAACTTGTAAGTGTGCTTCTGATTCAATAAGTTAAACATAACTAAACAGAGCATTTTTTGATATAAACATGAGTGGAGTATGTGTGTGGTGTAGCCGATGAAGATGGTAAAATACTTGTATTCCAAGCATTTTCCGCAATCGAGGAAAGTGACGATAGAGATATTCAAAATACACAATGCTCACGATGCAACCCGTCAGCACTGTAAGCACTAGTCAAGTCATATGTGAGGTCAAAGTCACACGAATTTTAGCGCACTCTGTTACGATATGGCCGTTGTTATGACAATTCGGAAAACCGCCTTACAACATTTATCTAATTCCTAATTGACAAGTCAAGTAACATTGACGTTTCTTTCCTTTTAGTTCCAGTCAATTGGGGTGGCGTTTATCATTTATTAATTATTCTTGTCTTTCTATAATTATATTTAAGTAAATTCGGAAATCAAGAGATAATAGTGTTCAACTGATTATGAACGAAAAACAAAGCGTTGATCCACAAATAGAAGATTTCATTCGTGCAGAAACTCAAAAGCAACGATTTCAGGTAAACAGTAGTATAATTTGATCAGATTTATTCAACTACATTCAATAATTTTCCTCCTTTGATATGGTTACAGCGTGAGTTTCTATGCTTTATTCTATTTCATACTTTTGTTTTATTGTTTATACTAACCTTTGCACCTAGTTTGTTATAACTTGATCAATATATTCTAGTATTTAACATTTTGGTTGAACTTTTTTCAGGTTCTTGTTCACGGATTAACGGACACCTGTTGGGATTCTTGCATGGGAAGGCCATCCATCCGTTTAGACTCAAAAACTGAAATATGCATTATGAACTGTGTTGACAGATTTATTGATGCAACAACTTTTATAACAAAGAGACTTATGAGTACAACTAAATACCGATCTGAGACACCTCTTGATTTCCAATAATAAAAGATTACCAGTTAACAATAAATAAAAATGTTATCAAGTGTTAAAAATTTTCTTACACGTCATAAAAAGAAATTCTTAGTAACTGGTGCACTATTTGGGTCTCTATATTTCCTTATGAGCTATGCTCAAAAAAGACTTAGAGAATGGCAAGAAAAAGAAGCCAAAAAGTTCTTTGATATGACTCGTAAAAAACAACACTTTGAAAGTACTGAAAGAACTTGCAATCAAACTATTTTATCACTTTCCAAAATTGTTTCGGAAGGGATTTTGGGTATTCTTGATACAGAAAAAATTATACAAAAACTACAGAATAATCCTGATAATAAACTTGTTTTATGGGAACAAATGAAAATTATTATTTTTACTAGACTTTGTGTCTTAGTTTATGCATTGTCTATTCTTAATGTAACTCTCAGAGTGCAATTGAATGTTATTGGAGGTTACCTCTATAGGGATTCTGCACATGAGGAAGAACCACTCATTGACAGTGAATTACAAGCAAAATATTTATCTTTGTGCCACCATTTTGTAGGATCTGGAGTTGAAGACTTAGTAAAGCAAATAGAAAAAGCTGTAAAAAGGGTAGTAGAGCCGATTTCATTAAAGAAAAAAATCACTTTGCAAGAAGTTGAACAAATATTTTGGTCTATACAAACAATTTTATGCACAGATACAAGTGATGGAGATCCAGTAAAGAAAATGGTACACTATTTAGTAGACCATACAGAAATAAATGAAGCTAGATTTGAAACTATTGTAAAAGAAACAATGGATATATTAGAAAGTGATGAAGTAACTTCAGTTGCTATGTCTACTGTTAGCAGAAGCTTCTCATCAATTGTTGATGAAATTGCAAATTTATTTGCAGCAAAGTGGGTTCCAACAAAGAAAAATCATTTAGAAGTCTTAGAGGACCATATTGTGACAAATGGTGCTTTAAAATTGGGAAATGACTTTGTTGATGTAAACAAAGTGGAGATACACTTTGTCAAGCTACTGCCATCTGTGAATGAGCTAATAACAAAAAATACTTGCAAGGGTAATACCAACATTCCAGATCTATTAACACAACAACTTACCCTTAATGAAAAGCTTAAGGTACTAGGAGCAAATATCTATGAAGTATTTAGCAATTCATAAATAATATTAAATTAGTAGTGAACAAAGTAATTGCGCATAATTTGATACCATACATTTGTTATGTTACTTTTAGACTTCAAATTGGACATAACATTAAATTGTTTAAGACTGTAACTTCATATAGAAATAATTTAAATTATGGAATGGTTTTTATTGTGAAAAGGGGATATATTTGGGGATTATAATAAAAGTGTTTAAAGTATTTCACTTATATTTTTATCTCATCCTGACTTTATTATAGGCATCTTTTTTTCAAATTGTGAATAACTTATTTATCTATATACATGCATACTGAAATCAAATTCTGAGCTTGGTTTTGAATTTTTTCTACTAGTAACAATGTTGAAGTCGGAAAGTGAATTGTTTTTGTATTAATATACCAGCCAAGATCATTTAGCAAACTATATCGACAATTCAGTATTATAACTCTTATCCTTGTGATAAAACCATATACAAAGTATCTCATAAGTATTGTCAGTCTGAATTAAAGAATATTGTTATTAACAAGCTTTAAGGTAATTTGACCAAAATGTAGTGTAGAAATATATATCATACAACCATATTATTACATAATCATTATATTAAGATTTTTTAAAAAGTGAAACAACCTTTATTAATTTAGAAATAATTGTATGTAATGTAGTTGTGTGTATTGATGCAAAGTTTGACTCTAGCTGTAAGGTGTATTCCACGCATGACAGGGTATGCAGAAGGAACTTGAGAACCTAGTGTCAAAACACTTCATTCCTTTTCTATTTCCCACTTTATGCCGAATTTGAGGCATTGCGTGTTGAATGGTGGAACTCAACGCTACGTTTTGCCTTTTTCCAGAGCGAAGAAATAAAATGATTGAATATTTAAATTGAAAATATTAAACCTTTATTTCCTCGAGTGGGAATCGAACCCACAACCTGTCGGTTACAGTCAAACACGTGTGCCGCTGTGCCACGACGGGCCTCACTTTGACTCTAAAAATATAATGATAAATAAATAAATAAATAAATAAATTCTTTATTTGGGAAAAACAGTACAGAAACATAAACTTTGTGTTCGGTAGTGACCGCATTAGTGAAACACT
>JAXGGP010000086.1:4644191-4656081 GCA_035584415.1 Eueides aliphera
AAACGTCGGGTTTCCAAAAATGTGTAAAATTCAATATACGCGATTAATCCGTTCAAAAGTCTTTCATTTAAAATATGAAAGTTAATTAACTGCATTTAAATTTGTTTAGTCGCTTCTGAGATAAACAGACACAAAATTGAAAAGTCACGATTTTAGGCTAAAGGGCCCAAAATAGTGACTACATACTAATGACATTAATAAACGTTAGGCGCCTATAAGATTTTTTGATTTGTTTCCTTCCATGTAAAGACAATGATCGGTAACACATTTATTATAATTGTAGACAGTTATATTTACTATAATAGTAATATAATTAAATTGTACAAGGAATGATTCCATATCAATTATTTAATATTTTCAATTTAAATATTTAATGTTTTATTTCTTCGCTCTGGTAATAAGGCAAAGCACGGCGTTAGGTTCCGCCACTCAATACGCAATACCTTAAATTCGGCGGTAAGTGGGGAACGAAAGTGAAACGGAGTGTTTTAACACTAGATTCCGGGTTCCCTCTGCCTCGTGCGGGATACAGCGTGAAGCTAAAAAAGGAAAAGAAGGATTACAATATACATAAAATACACAATCAATACCTTCGTTTGATACAAATAGCAAATGCAGGTGATACGACATTCAATCTTAAAATAATACTAGGACGATGTTGCCTTCGTTTAGATAACGATCAATTTCAAACGTCTAGATTGTGTTTACTTTTACGTAAGGTCTTCAATCAATGTTGAAATCAAGTCATAAAATCAAATTTATAGATTATTTGTTAAATTTATATATTTCTATATTTGTTACTGCTCTATTTTGCTTTATTTGCTGCAATATATAACGAATCGTCATGATTTTTGGTGAAGGACCGCCTAATATAATTGTATTGATAAAATTTATGCAGTTAAAAAAATAAAAGCTATGTGACACCAAAATATGCCTGATGCTGCTGTTGTAGGCAGAGGAAATCTGGGAACCTAGTGATAAGACAAGCCTTACTACCTGTCCGCTGCGCTGAGCCTCGTTACTAGAGCAAGGAAATGATATAAAATATTCAATGTCACGTTTACATTCGCGGACTCCCCATGACCTGACTGTAGCCTCAATTATTCAATTAAAAAGCGTTTAATAAACATAATGTTTTTGTCAATATGTCAGATCGTTACCTATATTTCGGCAAATGTGCGCGGGCGCAATGGCTGGGGCCTGTCAGATTATTGTAACAACACCCATGGAGCTGTTGAAAATTCAAATGCAAGACCAGGGCAGACTTGCAGCGCAAGCTAAAGCTGGTGAGAATAATTAAAAATTATCTATATTTTTTATAGTTCAACAGACATAAATTAATCATCGAGTGAGTGACAGCTGGAAATTATGAAGACGATTGAACGATTTCATAAAAAACAATTTTCAGCTGAAATTCACTCGATCACTTAAAATCTGTTGAACTGAATTTTTTATCCTTAAAGAAGCTCGCTAATTAGACTAGTGTGTTTGTCATCGATTTTTAAAAATAGAAATTACAGTAAAAAAAAATTTTAAATTGTTATTTACCGTTATCTTTTAGAGTTGTAGCAAGAAGATACTTTTCGTTTTTTCCACAACTAATCTCAAATAGTACATAACTATAATAAAAACTTCAGTTATTTTTATGCATGTAAAAAAAAATCATGTACAAAAATATCTGACGATTTACTTTATTTATTTTAACGATATATAAATAAAAAACATAAATAGATCAAGTATCAACAAAAATGTGTTATCGTAAAACCGATTGCTTCAGATATTTAATTAATTACATTTATCGATTTTTTTTAGAAGAACAATGTTCACAGAAGATTATAAAAATATATTGTTATGTTACCTAAAAAAAAAATAATTCCTGGACAGGAAGCGTCCGATCGTTCTGTATATATTTTTTTCTTCATTTCTTCATTACTATGTTATACAGTCTGGGTGTCCACCCAGACTGTATAACATAGTAATGAAGTAAACCAAAAAAATCCAGAATTAAGTCTGGGCAGTCTTTTACAGCTAATTTCAGGGGGGGCACACTTCTTCGACATTTTTAACTCAAAACATAACTCTTTATTACAGAGGGCAGAAAGTTCGAGCGCACAACAGCCATCCAGCTGACTCGCAATTTGCTCAAGGAGCGCGGCATATTCGGCCTCTACCAGGGCGTGACGTCCACGGCGGCGCGCGACGTGTCCTTCAGTATCGTGTACTTCCCGCTGTTCGCGACTCTGAACGACTTCGGGCCGAGAGACAAGCCCGGTGATCCACCGCCGTTCTGGTTAGACATTTTTCTATTGATATGTTTACGCGTGCAGTTTTGCTTCGTATTTTTTAGTCCTGTATTGAAATGTTATGATTTTTTTTACAATTTGGACTTGTTTATGTGGGCTAAGGTATACCTCATACGCATAATAATTTTGTTTTAGGCCTGGTAATTGATAATTATCAGAATATAGTATAGCGAGGCGGTCATCACAGCGTTACGGTGTCTGAATGTATACGACTTTTGTAGGTTCGATTATCAGTGTCTGGAAAAAAAAGTTTCCGTGAGTTCGTGCCAATTCAAAAAGCACCACCTAATTTCGAGATATTGTCAGCACACAATATCTCGAAATTACCAGATTGAAGAAATGAAAACCAGATTACCACCAGATTGAAGAAATGAAAACATTAAGTATTTAAATATTCCATTTTCTTGAGTGGGGGTCGAAACCTCAACCTGTCGGTTACTGTCACACGCTTGTGCCGCTACGCCACATTACTATGCGAGATTACCAAGTAAAATTTAATGACCATAAAATATGTCATGAACATTGAAAATATATCGCTCTCTCTTAGCTACACACTGTATCCCGCACATGGCAGGGCAGGCAGAATAGAGCGACAAATAAAATGATTAATAAAGAGATAAATGTATAATTATGTCTATTGTAAAACCTTAAAAATATAAAATGATGTAATGCATTATAAACAATCAGGTGGTCGTTCATATCCGGTTGCGCGGCGGGCTCGTCCGCCGCCCTCGTGGTGAACCCCCTGGACGTGGTGAAGACGCGCATGCAGACCATCACCAAGGGCACCAGCGAGAGACAGTATTCTTCCATACTTGACTGTATTACGTGAGTATATAGTTCAAGTTATAGTGACCGCTCCAAAATTAGTTGCCCCGAATTTGTAAAGAAAATTGCAAAAAAGGGTAAAATACATGTTTTTTTTATTTCCTTAATAAATCATTTATAGCATCACAACCTAGAAAACAATATAAACGTAGAAAATAACCTCTAAACATATTTTTAATAAATATAAAATAAAAATATTTTTATTAAATATAAAATATTTAAATATTTCATAATAGAAAACGTTTTAAACATTTTCTATTATGAAAATCTTCAAATCTTACATTACATCACTACTGATGATTACGATTTTCACTAATTACTTCGCCAATGTCGTGTCGTATGGAAGAACATACATGTACATGGTATGATAACAATAGACGATGTTACACAATTAGTAATTGTGAGGTAGAGAGATCTATTTAAAGTGCTTGCCTTGGTCTATAACAAAACAGTCCATATACGATATGTAAATAACATAGCGAATTTGAATTAATTTGTATTACAAAGATTGGTAATAGGCAAAAGCACGGCTTTGAGTTCCGCCAGTCAACATGCAACGCCTTAAATTCGGCTGAAAGTGGGGAACGGAGTGTCTTAACACTAGGTTCCCGGGATCCCTCTGCCTACCCTGCCTCGTGCGGGATACAGCGTGAAGCTAAAATAACAACTAACATTGGTAATAGAAATATTTTAGAAAACGTATATGGTATATAACATGAGAGGGGTAAATTTGATCATGTTTTTTTTTGTGAAGTATTTTATACATTGCTTTTATTTTATTTTCAGGAAAACATTGACTAAAGAAGGCCCAACAGCATTTTTCAAAGGTGGCGCTTGCCGTATGATGGTTATCGCGCCGCTTTTCGGTATTGCTCAAAGTATTTACTATATAGGTCTCGCAGAAAACTATCTAGGAATTAAATAAACAACGGAAATGATAAAATCATATGGATTCAAGAAATAGCCAATTCGTTTGTAGGTTTTATTTATTTACTTATTTATTTTTATTTATTTATTTATGTAAAACAATAAAAGACGCACATACCTCACTAAGCTCAGCATTAAAAAAAGACAAAAGAATTTGTGATGGATAGAGGTTTTTTTTTTAATTCAAATATACTTGTTATAAAGTATGTGTTTTGGAATATTTCTTCATAATTTTATTTCAGGAAATTGACATTAAAATACTATATATGTTTTAAATAAAGATAAAAGCTGGGCTTGGCTGGAAAAAATGGACTTTTTCTTAGTAGTAATGTCAATCATGTCAACCTTTAATGTCAATTCATATTGCCTATATCCAAAAATATCGATATTATTATACCAATAATTAACTTAAAAGGAAAAATCTTTATTTAATTTATTTAAAATTAAAAAAATTAAAAAAAAGTGAAAAGAAACTTCATGCAGTTAATATTTCACGTTAGTTAAAAGCAATTTGTTTCAATCATTAATTTTATGACACCAAATTGTTGTTGTTGTTTTCTTTTTATTAATATTTTTTAATTTTTTTTTTATGTAACATGAATGAAGCTGTGAAACGATTTTATTATGTATATATGTAATTCTAATTTTGAATTATAATTTACTTATTTTTATAAAATTATATGATGGTTTTTTTTGTGCTAAATATCTGTCGTACGTGTGTATTTTTAAATATTACTTTAACAAGACATTTTTCTTAATGGAACGTAGCTAAATTATTGTAAAAGTATAAAATACTGCTTGTGTCCATCAATAGATGATTTTTTTAGCTTAATTAGTTTTTTTATACACTAATAGTATATTGCAAAAGTGATATTAAATTTTGTTTGAATTGAAATTACATTAATGTATTTTGTCCTTATAATTCATATTGGTACAAAGTAATATATTTATATGGTTTTTAGTTCCTTTATTAGTCTACAAAAATGACAATATAATATGTATTTATATAATATATTGCAGCAGTATGATACATTAGTGTAATTTCCTGTAATAATTGTTAATGTTATGTAGCTCTTGATATTATTGAGTTATACTCAAATTTACTGATACACAAATATTTTTTTATAAGTTTTTAATTTTGCATTTAATTTTAAAAATTCTTTTTAACAGTTTTTGGTGACGAAATCAAATTTTACTGCCATGACCTAAATATTAGTTGCATATTTTTATGAATATGTAGTCAGTACTTTAATTTAAATGTGTTGAATTATATAAAATTTGATAAAAAATAAAATTTAATAAAATTTCGAGCTATTTTCATAACTCATACATAACGTGTGTAACTCATGTTCAGTGGCGTGTTTATGTTATAAAAAAAGTAAATGACTTTAATAAATACTGGAAATAAATAATCACAAATAAAATATTATTTGGGTTTTAATAAAAAATAATAAAAAGTAAATATAATATTTGAAGATATCTTAAAATGTATGGAATTGTCTTGATATTTCATATATAATATACGTTTACGTCACTGTGTGTAACCAACCGTTTTATATTGTGTGTTAACTTTCGGATTAAGTGTTCAATTATCGATTTGACAATAATAAATAATATTATCGAGTGTAATCGTTGTAAGTATTGTAAGTGTTGTCTAAGCCCTATTCTAGCTCTTACTAGAATATTTGGTGTCAATTGAGGTTGAAGTCGATTAGCTGTCTCCATCCAATATCTGCAAAAAATGTATGATGTAAAAACGATATAGTTCACTGTAGAAAGAAGCTAATATAATTTAATGAAATGCATATGTTCTTTTAGAATTCCTTCACAGAGTATCTAATAATTTATTTTGAAAATAAAATAATTTTACCACTCAGGATATCTGGTTATCATATTATATAATCTGTTTGTATGTTTATGTCAATAATTGAACTTCTAAAATCTAATTTCGGAATGTTTGTTAATAACAAAATTATGTAAGCTATAATATTTTAAACATATCGACTTTGCTTTATTTCATCATTTGCTCTAAATCTTAATACTCAATATGTTTCTATTCATTGTATCTTTTACTGTTTTTTTTTTATAACAAAATTAAGTTGTATTTTTTGCTAATATATATATCAAAATCTATCATGCCAATAAAGCTTTTACATATTTAACTAAATTACAAATGTTATAGGTATGTAGTTGTTCAGTAAATTATTACAAAGTTATAATTTTTTTATTACGCTCCTACTACCTTCATCACACATCACTGCGTCGTAATAAATTAAACTTATTTATAAGTATAACCTTTCAGACTGCAGCACTGCACTACATGATCGCCATTTAAAGATATAAATATATTTCTTCTTTAAAATGGTGTTATGGTGATCATAACACTTGTAAATTACTTCAATGCAATAGCGGTGCAGTTGTGTCTATCATCAGTGACTTTATGGCTGTAACAAATCTGTCTCAATTTAATTGTGTAAATAATGTGTATGGCAAAATATTAGATCTTGTTTTTGGAACATTCAATAATATTATGGTAAAAAAAGTAATTTCTCTGCATGTTCGGTGGATAATTTCCATCCGCCGTTAGAATTTGATGTTCAGGCCGAATACGATGAAATATGTTTTGTTTCCAATACCATTATTAAAAATGACTGTAGAAATGCTGACTACGAATCTATAAACGATATTCTTGCTGGTATAGATTAGGAATCCCTATTTAGTAAATGTAAGTAAGTGACCGATATCTTTTACATGCAATTAAGATAGGTATATAATAGATAGAAAAATTAAAAAACAGTAAAACATAATTCACCCTATCCTATGGTATTCAAAAAAGTTAAAAAAAAGGCATGCAGAAAAATACAAATATAGAAATCTGTACAAAAAATATCGTAATCCAATAGATGAAATTGAATTCAAATTACTGAGTGACAGATGCGAAATTCTTATTGAGTTAGACTATAAAAGATACATTACCACTGTCGAAAATAATATCAAAATTAATCCAAAATTCTTCTATTCGTGTATAAAAAAATGTGTTCCAATAAATGTGATTTCCTTGCTTTAATTACCTTAAACGGCGTCTCTGCAACTAATGGCTCTGATATTTATTTATAATCTATTTGTAACGCATTTTTCAAATGTATACATTCCCCCTAATTTGCATCAGCCGTTTAAAGACAAACTATTTTGTAGCACTCTAGAATTTCAAACATTAACATCAAGGAAAAAGATATTATCGATAAATTAAATTGTATTGATATAAATAAGAGTGCTGGACCAGATAATATTTCTCCCATTTTTATCAAACAGTGTGCCGTTCACCTGGTTAAGCCTTTATTTTTATTATTTAATAAATCTTTATATGTGGGTGAATTCCCGTGTTCTTGGAAGTTAGCAAGAGTGATACCTGTCTTTAAATCCGGTGATAAAAAGGATATTACAAATTATAGGCCAATTTCCATATTGTCAGTTTTTTTCTAAAATATTCGAATCTTTAGTTTGTCCAATGCTCACGTGGCACATGAAATCAACAATTATGGACAATCAACACGGATTTATCAAAAAGCGATCCGATTTATCGAACTTGGCAATAATTGTTGATGATTGGCATTGGATTGCTCCGAACAAGTAGACTGTATTTATACAGACTTAGCCAAGGCATTCGACGTTGTTGATCATAACATTTTATTAAATAAACTTCATAAGTATGGTATCGATGGCAAGATGATAAAATTGCTTGGGTCGTATTTGGTGAACCGCAAAATGCATGTAGTTGTTGGGGGATATCTGTCACAAACATTTACTGCAACCTCAGGAGTCCCACAGGGCTATATTCTTGATCCTGTGTTATTTGGGTTTTGTATAAATGACATACATGCGTGTTTTAAGCATAGTAGATTTTTTTTATACGCTGACGATCTTAAAATATATAATAAAATTCATAACGTCACTGATTCCTTTAATTTACAAGAAGATCTTAATAGACTTTCACTATAGTGTGATCATAACACTTTAAAGCTGAATCATTTTAAATGCTATATTACGTAAAGTAAGAAAGTTTAGTTTTGATTATAGTATACAAGGAAATATTTCAGAAAGAGTCACCCAAATTAGCGATCTCGGTGTCATGTTGGATAGTAAATTAATTTTATACCATATTTAGATGATATAACAAAAAAGGCACTCAAAATGCTAGGTTTTGTCTTGCGAGCATCAAAAGAATTCAAAAGGTCTGCCACGAAAATAACATTATTTAAATCATTGATCCGTGGTAAGCTTGAATATTGTTCTATTGCATGGAATCCTCATTATCAAATACACAAAAACAGATTAGAAAGAATACAAAAGAATTTTATACATCAATTGGCTTACAAGGATAATATGCTTAAAGAAGGTAAAAGCTATTTAGATCACCTAAGGTTTTATAATGTCCATTCACACAAGATCACAGATCACCTAAGGTTTTATCATGTCCTTTATCTAACCGTAGGGACTTACTTGATCTTTGCTTTCTGCACAAAGTTATAAATAGAATAGGTTTGGCGGTACCAAGGCGCAATTTAAGTAGCAAATATAAAAAGAAATATACTTTTAGAGAGCGTTTTTCCAAAAACACATGGGTAAGGCGGCTCCTTTAAATAGAATACTCGCATTATATAATAATATTTTCAATGAAGCAGGTTTGGATATATTTCAACAAACAATGTTCGCTTTTAAGCGTCAAACAAAAGCAAGATTTAATATCTGATTTTTTCCTTTGAAATATTTATTAAATATTATATATTTTTTAATGTATATGTGTATATGTATGTACGTATGTGTGTGTGTGTGTGTATATATGTGTGTAGTGTATGTGTGTGGATGCGTAGTTTTATTACTGTATTTCAAGTGTGTGTATATGTACATATATTTTTAAGCTTTTTATGATGATTTTTATTTTTTGTTTCTGTGTAAGGATTTTTATTCTTCATTATTCAAGATATTGTTTCACATAAGGATTTTTTGTGTATTTGTACTTTTCATTTTTTTTAATTGTTTGTATTGGCTATGTCAAGTTAGCCTTTAAGTGTTGTATACAATTTTTGTATTAGTTTCTTAATATTGTTACTATTTTTAAAGTAAGAGCTAAGAGCGTTTTTTGAATTGTCAAAACAGCAATAATGACGTTTCAACTGCTGACGTGGGTTCCGATTTAGTGAGTGCGCCAACGTACTACTGAGTATTAATAATTCGACCAACTTGTGTGTGTGCATATGTATTCAACAAAATAATCATAACCAAACAGAACATTTTCTAATTAAGGATTTTCCGTAATCGAGCAAGTGACGATAACGACATTGACGTGGAGCGTCAAAATAACGTCACCGTCCGTCCGTATTGTAAACATTAAAGACTAGTCAAGTCACATGTGACGTCATAGTCACACGATTTTAACGCACTCTGGTATGCTACACTCTGGTATACTTTTGACAATTCTGAAAACGGCTTTATATTCATTTTCTCGCTCTGGATCACAGAACATATTAACCCTCTGGGCGATAAAATACAATATCTAGATCCACCACCAGGCACAATTATATATCATGGAAACTGCGAAGATAGTAACGGAGTGTTTTAATAACCCTCGCCCGCATACTCTAAAAATACGTAAATAATGACTACTTATGAGTACGATCACTATTGTAGCTATATACTTAATCTTAGTAAAAATAAAAATACATTTGAACTGTTAACTTAAGTAATTTTATATCCACGGACGTTTTTATGTAATTGTTAATATATTACTCAATTATCATTTAAAAAAAAATTATAAACCAAAGTTATAATATTTAATGCCTGTCGTGGCGCAGCGGTACAAGCGCTGCCTGTAACCGATAGGTTCTGGGTTCAATCCCCAGTCGAGAAAACGAAATATTTAATATTTTCATTCCTTCGCTCTGGTAACAAGGCAAAGCGCGGCGTTGAATTCCGCCACTCAACACGCAATGCCTCGAATTCGGCGGAAAGTGGGTAACGGAAAAGTGGAACGGGGTGTCCTAACACCAGGTTCCCGGGTTCCTTCTGCCTACCCTGCCTTGTGCGGGATACAGCGTGAAGCTAAAAAAATATATATTTAATTTCGTTAATTAAAGACAGTGCAATCCATTCTAATTGAAAATATTCTTTATTCAGAGAGACTATTGTAAGCACTTAACTACCAGTCGAAAGACAGACCTTCAGAGAAGATCCGGCAAGAAACATTAGAATTTAAATAGGGTAAAGTTTTGCTTGACTTTAGATGTTCAAAATTAATTTTAAAATATTTATTCTTATTTATTTGTGTTTTGAAAGCTGGCAGCACTGATTAACGTCAAAAACAAAGTCGATGTGTTGAAGCGTCGCTTTGTATTTAGTGGGTTAAATAAAATATTATAAGTTAGAATTTACTTTAAGTGCTAATTATATTTGGATATTTATAAATTAGTTATTGTGGAAGTTGAAAAAACTTTTCATAATGACTTCTCTGAGTCCTAAGAAGGACGGAGGTCCAAATGTTGAATTTTTCCAATCGCCGGAGTGTTTGGCACAATTTGATCAAATCCGTGTTTGGTTACAGAAAAACTGTAAAAAGGTATTATTAATACTTATATGGATATATGTATTTTGTATATTCCTAAATATGGATAACGAATCAGATAACTTTATGACAATTAGGAAATATGTGATAAAATATGTTTCATTGCATAAATATAGAGAGTTGTTATATGTAACTATAATTAAGAAAAGTGCATTTTACCATTAAAACGTTTATTCTTTCAGCATGTTCAAACTGATCCTCCAACCAAAGAAGGTTTGGCTCAACTTGTCATCCAGCTTATACAATATCAAGAAAACAAATTAGGAAAAAATGCAACAGACCCACCATTTATGAGGCTTCCAGTAAGTACTCAACAATTTATTATAAAATATACAAACACTGATATTAATTAATAATATTATTTGTAACCTCATGAAGGTTTTTTTATTTGTGGTTATGATTTTCTAATATTTTGAGTTTATCTTTGTACTTTTAAGTTTTTTAAACTTTTATACCTTGAAGTGGATGCTTTTATTAGTAAAATCATATAGAAATAACCAAAAATCAAGGTTGTTAAAAAATTTTGTGTTTAAAAATATCCAAAAATTACTCATAACATCCATGCAAAATAGCTCATAACATTATTACTATATTATGAACAAATTTGTTAAACACTACAAAATCATTATCTACACTAGACATTTTCGTATAATATAGAATCAAATTTCTAATGCTTGAGTAATTATAGAGCTTACTGTCTCATGGGAATGAAATACCCCTAACTTGTGAGTAAAGAAGTATGTACTTCAAACTCATTAATAAACTGGCTGAACATTTATTTGTCATATCACCAGTTTTTGAGAACACTCCCCTTAAAGCAGCGCTCAGCATTAGTATATTGGGCCTCAAATTTTTGAGCGACTGCCAGTATTGCGATCATCTGAAAAGCAAGGCCAAATTGGCTTTGAAGAAACTGGGGTCATCAGCAGAGTGAGACAGTATTTCACGCCAAAACACCTGTTTGGCCCTGTATAGGGCCCAGGTTCGGCCTCATATGGAATACTGTTCTCACCTTTGGGTTGGTGCATCCCAGTATCAGTTTGAACCATTTGATCGCAAACAACGTAGAACCGTTCAAATTGTTGGGGACTCAATGATCTGTGTGGGGCTTGATACTTTGGCTCTGCGTAGAGACATATCCTCCCTGTGCGTTCTCTACCGCATTTATCACGGGGAGTGTTCTGGAGAACTGTTTGACTTGGTACCTGCCGCC
>JAXGGP010000086.1:5820544-5837790 GCA_035584415.1 Eueides aliphera
TATATATTCTTCATTTTATATATATATAAAATGAAGAAATAATCTATTATTGAAAAGTCGAACTGAACTGGACTTGGGCTTAATTCGAAATAAAGCAGATAATATTGTTAACTCGAGTCAGTTGGCGCCGGCGTCGTCCTCAATTAATAGCTTAATACTTGGTCAGGCAAATTTCATTATTCCTGGTCAACTTAACGCAGATGTAGAATGTAACATTTCTGGTTTTATTTATTATATTAAAAGTCTTTTTAAACAAATTATGTTAAATCAGTATACGTATATATAGAAACTGAATTAGTATCTACTACTATATCTAAATACAATCAACTTTGCATACTGTCTATTATTGCATTAAGAACCATAATCTTGACAGACATTAAGTAAATTTATTCTTGGTTACAGGGCTACCCACCTCCACCCAGGCCACCGCAGCCGTCCACACCAAATGCACACGATCAAGACTCGGTAAGTAGAGCTTTATCTAAAATGCCGTGCAGAATTAGAATAAATATACGTTATAAAAAAGAATACTATTTATTTAATACTTTATTATGTTAATAATACAGTCTTAGTCTTATAACAGAAAACATCAAACTAGGTAATACAGAACCTTCATTCAGACTATTTTGAATTATTTGCTAAAAAGCTACTAACAATACTCATATTTAAACAACGCCATCAATTAGACGTATTCGTTTATGTTTCATTCGCAACTAAAGGTTTCAAAATGACGCGGGTAAAAACGTCATTAATTATAATCATAAATGTCATGTCAGTGTAAAATAAGTGAAGTCTCTACAGTACTCCTCGTACTGAGCGACGTACGCTCGCAGTTAGCGAACCGTCCGCGCGACACTTGACAATAAGCTTGTTTACTAAATTGTGCCGCCAGCCAGCCGACGCGCTGCTAAAGCAAAATCAACTCTTATTTGTGTAGGCGTGAATAATTTTATTTATAGTCCACATTGTTTCCACGCTTAAAAATGAAAGCAATTTCCTATGCAATGTGCGCAGGAAATCGAAGCATTATTTATACTAGAACATATTTTGCAATTGAATTCAGTGTACACTCCTCCCGTGTGCGATTTATATTTGGGATTTATATCCGCTTTTGAAACGTTCGACTATTTCATTAAACATCAAAGCGCGCGTTTTCATTTAGAAGGCTCATAGCCGCAGGCCTCGGCGATAACTGAACACTGCATTACGAATTGAACGATAAAAGAAATTGTCGGTGACAGTTGCAACCCTACAGAGCGGGGCCGCAGGGCCTACACACGACTAGTCGTAACGGCTCTCATGAAAATAATGTTTTCAAATCTTTTTATAGTCGAGCAGGCTTTGTGTTAAAATATTCTGTAGGCCGCAGTTGGCTGGATGCGGGTCGGCTGAATGGCATAGATCCGAATTTTGTTGTTTTAGGATCCCCTATCAGTCACGTTGAGCCTTTTTTGGAGTGGCTTTAATTTTACGTTTTATCATTTACAGCATTTTACATTAAGACGAAAAAAGATTTTTTGCTTCGACGCAACCCTATCTATCTCTGAATTTTAAAAGTTAAAGCGAATTTGTTTGATGTTGATTGATACAGTTAGCTGGGCGCGTTGTCTTGCGACTCGTTCGTTCGGGGGAAACCGAATGAGTGGAATTATTAAACCGGGGCCCGGGCGATGTGTCGCTTTTTGTAATGAATGTAGCGAACGTTGCCGAAATCGAGGGGACCGCTCCTTTCTACTGTAGCGACTGAGCGCGGCCCACTGCCAAGTCGTCGACCCTACCGTTACTCAGTTGAGCGAAATTCTGCCAGAGTATTTTATTCACTTTTATGGTTCACTTTGTTATATAATTCTATTATTATGTGATCCTTTTATGAAGTTCATCGGTAAATGGTTAAGATATTTGTTATTGTGTTGGTTTATTGTTAGTAATTAAATTAAAAATGTTATGAGAAGTAGGATTTTTTTAATATTCACGCTCTCCGCGGAATTTAGGAACGTAGTGTTAATACGAGTATATCGTTCTCTTTAAGATGCAATAGAAGTATCCCCATGCCTATTATCCGCCGAATTCGAGAAATAACGTGCTTAAAGGCGGACACCGCCTTTGCCTCGTAGACATAGCGAAGAAATGAAAATATCAAATAAATTTCAATATCGAACCCACAACCTGTCGCATTGGCAGACGCACACTTGTGCGCCCCGACAGGCCTCATTTTCTGGTTAAAATTTATTTTTGTAACCACAATCAAGTCATTGAATACAAGTAACGAGTTAAGGTCGAGAAGGGTCCGATTCGAATTATTTATTTATGCAACTCTACGTCGAGTGGTGAATGACAGCTCAAAAGAAATATAATGCATCCTAGAGAGCGAGGGGCCGCTTTATAAGAATGTCTTTTTTACAATGTTATTCATTAATGTCACGAAAGCTCCCCATCCTACGTAATAGAGTGTGTGCAGAAATGAGAACGTTATTACGTTACTAACAACATCAAAACACTAACTTATTATTTAAAATAATTATAAATGTGAACTATATAGTAGCAATTCTGTATATATATTATTGTTTAAAAAACCGTCATTTTTTTTTTATTATTTTTTTTAATTGACTTCTTTTTTTACACACTTGAAATAATATTTATTAGCAACAGAATATATTATAACAGTATTATTAGAATAATTAAACGTAGTAAAGTGCGAGAGACAGGGCCGCTCGCTGTTCACGTTCATAATAAACGAGATTGATTAGGGCGGTGTAGACGCAAATGAATGACGGCAGAGTACGTAATCAGCCGACAGGCGACCGCCGCGCCTGCGAATATTTGAAAAATAAATGTTATCCAAAAAAAATTACAAAGAAATTTTGTCGGAAAATAGAATTGCATTGTTTTCTTTGCAAATCAATGATGAAAACATTAGTAGCCTGCTAAGCTACGTCATCTTAAATCAGATAATGGTTATATCTAAATACCTGATCGAGTTATGAATTTCATAAAAATGGAAATTATATTAAATATTTTTCTATTTTACTATGCGAAATAAGAATAAAGAAATAAATCAGTTTACTTTGACATTTATCTATTCATTTATTTCAATAAGAATGTAATGAATCTTACATAAAAAAAAAAACCGTGAGAAGTATTGTACATACATATAAAATAAATCAACTATCATCATAAATTAATTTATTATGTAAATCATCAACAACGAATAAATATGCCTAATAGGTGTATCGTATTGTTTCATACAAATACTTTCGTTATAAACGCATTTTTGTGCATTTAAGTTCTACAGTAAGTTGAAGTAAAATATTTTAATAGTCGATTTTGACACGTTGAGAGGAAGGCAACATAATATCGTACCATGTAATACAGGTACTTGGTACTACAATGTGTTGCCTACGTGCTTACGGTGCGGTATATTGTGTTTATTATAAAAGTATTCTCACTCAACTTCACGCTGTATCCCGCACATGTCACGGTACACAGAGGGAACTTGGGAACCTAGTGTTAAAACACTCTGTTCCATTTTCCACTTTCCACCAAGTTTGAGGCAATGAGTGTTGATGGGCAGAACTGAACGTCGCGTCTTGCCTCATTACCAGAGCGAAGAAATTAAAACATTAACAATTTAAACTGAATCCACAAATATATTAGCGTTTACATTCACTCGCTAAAATGAAATAGAATAAATATAGAAAATGCATTAAGAAAAAACAATTGTATATTAAAGAATTGTTATTGACGATTTAAAAGATATTCTTTATTTTACCACACAAAAAATTGTTGTACAATACATTAATGTATCCTCTCCTATAAGAAGCTTTACGATGCAAGATTGTTAAGAATGCCAGTTGCCACCATTAATTTCATACATGAGTATGTTGCATAATCCGGCCTAACCATATAACCTCTTAGGAATTCTCCCATAATAGCAATTGTTTTATCTTTTAATATAATATAACATTATATTTTGCCATTCTACTTCATTATGAAAAAATACAATGTGGATAATATTATATTAGTTAGGTATAACTTACTTTATCAGTTGTATAAAGGATATTTTAAAGTTGCTAAAAACGAATCCCTCGATGCTAAAGTTTATCGCGAGCGTATATTTTATTTGGTCAGTCGTTTGGACAGATGGATGGAGTGGCCGGCCGCATTCGGCTCGAATGTAATTATTGCGGTCCGATTTCGATAATCGCCGCGAGGCCGAATGCGAACAAAATGTGGTCGGCACTCGTTATACTTGCATTTTAATAATTGATACTGCTCCAAAAACAGATAAAGCATTTTCATGTTGTTTCGTACCGAAAATACGACAAAAAGCACTAATGCATTAATTACAAAGTATTGTATTTATGAAACATTCCGAATGATTAATGCATCCAATAATTATTCAGATAGATAATTATTGTTTGTTTCAATTAAAATTTAAATTATATGCTCCCTGAATTCGTTTGGAAACACAAAACCGTATAATGTTTATATACGATGTTACGAGTTCTTAATAAAAAGATTTACCCCAATTACGGGGTGCGTAGGTCGGGCAAAGTGGGCGGTTTATTCGCGTTGTAAAAACCTCGGATCTCCGGTAACGAGGTTGTAAACCGGACCCAGCCCCGCAACAATACCTATCGTTTCTTAATAGCCATACATATTCACGCCACCACTGTGTATCATGATTTACATAAATACTACGCTATATTACGAAGGTTGCTTGCTATCTAGCTATCTTCAATATATAATATATGTCTCTATATATTTTTTAATAATAGTCACGAGCCTCATTTTAGTTTATGTAGGTAGATAAAGAACCAAAAATGTAATCGTTACAAAGTGCCATCACACAATGTGATCACAAAACGTGTTGCGTTTCCCAGCTAACGAGTTCCAGAGTCATTACAAGTTATGTAGGACGAAATATTAAGAGAGCCGCAATGAACCGCTAAAGTACGTGGTGGGCGAGTCGCCGTGTTCCGTGTGGAGCAAGCGTGTTCTGTCGCTTCTGCGGTTACTGTGTTAGCTAACTGCACGAGCACACGCTTTAATAATGTCTGCATTACCATATTCTGTTCATATCTATACTAACGTTTATCCATCAACCTAAGCTAACTACAGATTATTACAAGCTTACGCTGAACTTTGTACGTTGTTCACAAAGTGAGGTTATTTTGAATACGACAAGTAAACCTTTATCAGTCTACACATTTAATTATTATTATTAAACTTTATAAGAATTTAACTTCATGTATGTAGGAAGAATTCTTGTATTTATTTATTTAATTATCACCATTAACAATATTAAGATAAATGTTTTTTCTTCTTAAACATGTGTGCGTTACATATATTAGTATTTACAATGTGGATGCTACTGTTGCCTATATTTGTATATGTATCTTATACTTATCTAATAGGAATATGAAAATAATGAAAAAATATGTTTGCGTATCGAGTAATTGCTAAAATATTTAAAATAGTTTTGGCTCATACACTTTATATATCAGTTGTCTACATAATACAATAAAACAATCACTGCGCTTTATAACACGAGTAAACGAAACATAATTTTTATCGTAGTCAATAATATTGAAGTGCGAACAGGTGAGGCAAAATATGTTTTAGGTGTATTGTGCCAGCGAGGGACGTTTATGACATCAAAGAGGATCCTATCGCGAACCCTCGCCGTATCGTTATTGTTTTAGAATGCCTACTCTAATGTGAATGTGTACTGTTGCCGTTGTCGTAAAAGGGACCGTTTTATGGCGACCCCACGTATTCGAATTGGGGCCGAATAGTCACCGTTCCGGGTGGTCGTAACCTGAGACCTTCTCACCTTACTTGATCATGGATTTTCATAAACGAAACAGTTAGTATTGATTGTACTACCTGTTTACATATATGTAACGTAGTGTTTTTAGTAATTTCAAACTTTTGAAATTGATCCGTGCTTATAATACATATCACATAAAATGTTACTAGTTAATTAAATTTCCCTTAATTCATTAAGAATAATAAATTAAAAATTTAGTTTTTAATATTTTTAATGAAAATATATATTTATTATTAAACCAGTGTCCTAATAATTTACATCTATAGCTATAATTTAACACCAACTTAGCGCGTTGTATATTAAGGACACTTCACTAATAACACAAATTAGTAATGAATTATATTCATTATAGGGCAATTATTTTCTAGAGTGGGTTGGCTATTGTGATAGAGCTGGCATTGACCCCGCGACCTCTGACGCAACGAGTGTCACCGCAACCATCAATCACGGGCCTGTTTGTGACGTTTAGCTGGCGGGCCGCAATCCCCGACCGACACTAACCTGGCCCCTAACTTCGTATTGTCTAATATATGTCATGACACAACAACGAACGTTCATTCTGAACAATGTCGTTTCTCTAATTAGAGGTTTGTCAACGTCCCCAGCAGCTACTTTAATGGGTTAGCGCGCATATTTGTACCAACTTGTGTGTTTTGCTGACTTGTCTAATTGTTGTTACTTAGTATTTGATTGAAAACATTGTTGTATTGAAAACATTAAGTATTACTTATTGATGCGTGTAACATGCTTGAGCTACAATCTATTCTGTAGCGATATATTCTTTTCTGTACGCTTTTGAAAGATAGTTCAGACATATAATAGGAAAAAACACCTTTTCTTTCTATATTTTAATTAATTCTCTTCCTTGTTACATTTACTTCCTAGTTACACTATAGATATTTGTTGAGTATTTTATTTAGATATTATCACTGTTACTTGTATAAACTTGAAAATACTAAGGGCTGAGACCAGTATTCAACAAGTGAGTTTTCATATAAGGATGATGTCATTTGATCGCAACGGACGGGCACGGCTCGCTTCGTGACGGCTAACGCATACATACCTAGGCGCACTTGATGCTGAACAAACGTGCGCATTCTTTGATGCGGGCTCTTTTTGTGCTGTGTCGTGACAGGTGTATAGCTGCACCCACCCTCAATGGTGTAAATTACTATCTCTTAGCAAAATGTACTTGAACTATTTTTGTGAAAAGTCCTACCTGAACTGTGTTGCGACTAAAATGCTTTATTTCTCTAATACATATTTATAAATAAAACAATATATAACTCAAGTTTTTACAATAGCTTTACATTATTAAGCATCAAGTATAATATTGTTGCTGATTTTTAAAGTAACGCTGTTAATACGTTTTTATATGGTTGTTCACTCAGAATATTCTTTGAGTCTGATGATTTTTGTACTAATTGCTTGTGTTGTTGTGTTCTTTGGAGCTAGTTTTATGTAGACAATAATCTTTTTCAAAACTTTTATACCGAAATACATTTTTGGTAGAAACAAATTTATGAAATATTTTTGCCTATAGTTAAATTTTATATTTAAAATTTATTTTTGTATACGCTTTAATCGTATTTTTCTTGTTCTGTCAATAATAGTCAGTATCTTCATCAAAATAATATTAATTTAGTAATTATCTTGTGACTTCATTTAGGCAAATTACAGTACCTGAAAAATTTAAATAATTAATTAAACATTCTGAACATAACTGAAATATGAAATGTTTTCATTTGGTAGAAAAAAAAAATACATTCGCATGCTACAAATATCATACTATCAAATATGATTTTACTGCACTGCGACGATGTGAGGTAACTGTACGTGTCATATTTCAAGTAATGTTACGCTTTATTGGAGGTAGTGGTGAATGTCACGTCACACTTAAAGCTGTTTTGTGTTAGTTGTTTGTATTTATAGTGAACTTGAAAGCACAGCCACCGAGCCTTTCTTGTACGAAAGTGAGAGTTGCAAGTTTCTCGGGTGTACGCCCTGCGCCGCGTCGGTCGACGTCGCGAATTTGTCTAGCTCCTTTACATATTATAATCTGGTTCTAGACTCCGTATTCAGTTTTGTATAAGAATATCCTTTTATATGGATAAGTAAATACTTAGTTCGACAAAATTATACCACCTACGTAATCAAATGCTCTACTACACTATATCGATAATGGCATTCAACTCGGCCTTTTACTGTTTTCTGATAACAACCACGCCCACTATTTACATTTATCTACCTCAGAATGTTAGTAATCATCCGGCACTAGTTTCGTCATACAGAGAATAGGTCAG
Source organism: Eueides aliphera (assembly GCA_035584415.1). NCBI lineage: Eukaryota > Metazoa > Arthropoda > Insecta > Lepidoptera > Nymphalidae > Eueides > Eueides aliphera. Next base: position 5,828,681 of record JAXGGP010000086.1, read on the forward strand.
GGATATATTTATTTTATCGCATCAGCTGTTCTGGCCCCAAGTACAATGCCGCTTTGATAAGCGGGGCTTTTGTAATTATTTTTTTTTGTACTTAGGCTTGTAGGTTGGAAAGACTGGTAGCATCTTGAGAGAGGGGGGCCTTCAGATAATAAATAACGAGTTGCAACGATTGCGACCGCCGCCCGAGCTGGGGATAAGGGGGTCTCCGGGAGGGGCCGACCATTTTAATGTCCCGACGCCAGACTTTATATTAAACATTCGACCTTGACAGTGGCCTACATTGACACCGGGACACGCACACACGGCCATTTCTCACGAAAAGAAAAGTTCATTCAGTGTTTGCCACTTGGCGCTACTATAAATAATAGTCACGTGTTTAAGAGTTTCCACATGATGTGACTATTTTTATTCTTATCTTGTGTAACCTTGTCAATGCCACAGATATTTAACCATTTTTTATACATTAATGACGTACACCTTTTGTATCGAGTAGGTTGTTGATTATTTAATTTGTTCATAATATATTTTTTGAATGAAATTAACATTGAATGTTTTGAACATTGTGACATCTTATCCGTATAAGACGGACGTTTTATACCTTAGTACCATGTACTAAGGTATAAAACGGTATCTTACATGCTCAAGTTATAAGTACCTAGGACTTTACAGATATTTTTTGCAATTTTTCGGCGCAGACACAAAAGCGTTAGCGTAATGTTGATGGTTTGATCACCAAGGAAAAACTCTATTTCGTTTTTAATTTCATATTTTAATTTCTTCGGATTGCTAACAAGACAAAACGCGGCGTTGACTTGATACTTGATACGCTACTACTACACATGTAATGTCCTTGCACAAGTCAATAGTGCATATGAGTACACATGAGCTTCTGTTTTGCCTAAAAAACGTCATCTATGACAGATATTTAAAAAGGGATGGAGTAAGTAGCTTTTGAACGAGATCATAGAAACCATTTTATGATAAATATAAAACTGTATAGTATAAAAAAATATAAGCATTACTTGTTAATGTATACGCCGATTGCACAAAAACAACTGAATTATATCTTAAAAGTAATTGTTTCAACAACTATGAGATAACTCTACAAAATAACTTAGTACACTTATACCGGAATTGTGATTGTATATGAGTAATGTGGGTCAGTGACAAGAATGAAGGCAGGGTCGAGATGCCATTGACGCGTCTTGCGCTTTCTTACGTAACAGCACTTTATTGTCTTACTGCCCGACGAATATAAAAGTATTTAAGTTGTATAACAATTTTCCATAGACTATTTCCTTATTAGCTGCGTCGCTGAACAAGCTTTTAAAATGTCATTCGTTTTTTATAAGAAGTTCTTTATATGTGCACAAATGTTAAAATTTATATAAAGTTAAACATACTTTGATGCATATTCTGATATATATTTTGTTTTGTTTAATGTTTCGTTTACTAAATAGATATGAAATTATTCTAATAGATGCAATTTGAGATTAAAAAAATAAAAACAAATTGAATTTATCTTTTATGCAAGGTAATTTTATATTAAATACGGGAAAATATAAACCTAAAACTGTTTTCGAGTAAGTACAGAGTGTTATAAGTTGATAGTGGCTTGGTAGGCGAGCGCTTGCAGGTGTTCGGTGTCACTACAAAACTGGTCGCGCATCCGGTCCGAGCTTCGCCTGGCGCTCAACAGATGGCGTTACTGACGTGTTCCACATATTTATGTTACTTCAACGATTTTTTAAAGGGGGAAACTTTAGCAGTATAAAATACCTTATACGGCAAATGAATATTGAACTTAAAATAACATGTAATATTTGAAAATAAACAATTAGGAGACATACGCATTAAATGTTTTAAAGGATTTTTTTTATATGAATGAAATTATAATTATTATGCAACTAATAGCAGCATAATCAGAGTTGAGGAATCCGCCCGTAATCACGCTCGCTAACCTACTAAAACATATTTCTTTTATTTTGTGGAGCGCCCGCTCTCGCACCCCACTGCCACTCGACTCTGAGAACAGGTTTCTGTACCGAAAATTACGATTAATCTGCCGTTTCAGTCAATTCTTCGTAGATATTGTGTTTCAACTTTACTTTACTATAAACAAAAGTTTGTCACAAAATTGTCAACATAAAATGTTAAAATTATGTATGTAGCAAAACTCTTATTGTGTTGTTATATTGCAAACCTCTCATTTGTATTAGTATTCTAATTCAGTGTTGTATTTCTTAAATTAAATTGTTTTTTTTTCGTTTCAATGTTATATACATTTTTTGAATAATTTGATTAAAATAGATTTTACGATAAGACTCATGCGCAGACCGTTAGGCGGCTTTTGTTCCATGTCCCGGAGCCGCCTTAGTGGCGCCGTGCACCCCACATTATTTAGATTTTTTATCTTCTTGATTTACCTTCGTTTCTTAAGCGAGGTGTCTCATTTCATTAACTCAAGTCTTGTATAACGCTATCCATAGTTACTACTTACTTTTACAATGTCTGCAAATAATCGCCAGTGCGCAAATACAAGTGACCCGCATTCCCAATAGACCATTATCGAGCACCGCAACTGTAATGAGATGCATAATATCATATCAATGTATGTATTTATATGACGACCGCACACAATCCGATCAATATTGCCTAATTAATTTGTTACTAGGCGTTAGTGGTTTATTGCGCTCTATTGTTTGGTTATTCTGGTCAGAAATAGTGCTAACGTGTAACACTATCTCTGCCGTCTATTGTGTTTTTATTTGCGAGCATGATAAGCAAGTAGGTAATAATAGAATATTCATATGGTTTATGTTCTGGCCGTTATTTATACATCGATATGTAATAATTTATTATCTTTTGCACATAATAGTAGGTAAACGAAAACATACAAGGAATTTCAAATGAATGTTGGCTATTTCTCTATACGATATAATTAAATGAATCGAATATATATAAACCAAAGCCATAGCAGAACTAAGCTGATTTGCCATGTACGTCGGTGTAGTAGGTGAGTGTGTGCGCGAACAAATAACTGGTCGAGTCGAGTCGAGTCGATTGGGTGCGTGCAGCGCTGGCATAGCGCGACCCCCCGCTCGGCTCATAGCTATACATATGGGCCGGAGAGTGCCGCCGCCGCCGTCGCAATATCAGCCCGGTGAAATCGCTCGCCCGCCCGCTTCGCCGCGCGCCTCGTGCCTCGCCTGCGCCAGTCGCTGTGCGCCAACTGAAACGCGCGCACCGTTAGCGCTACTCTACCCGCTCTACCTACATCTTGGACATCTCGTGCTCGATTTGAGCGCTCTGCCCACTCGCCGCTTTCGACTTATCTCCCCGGCTGTGTGTTTGTGTGTGTACGTAGACTAATCTGTGCATCGGTGTTGTTACAACGAGTATCCAAGACGGCCGTCATCATAAGGCTGCCTGCGAACACAGTAAGTACCGCGCTCGAATGACTCCTTATTGTAAAATGGGACGATTCTTATCTATTGCCGATTCATAGTGGTGTGCGTGCGACAAGACGCGATCACGCTGGCGTGTGCGTGACATCCGACCGCTGTCGTGCCAGTGTGCGTTAGCTCAATACTCGTGAATTCTATTTTATGGCGGTGTGACTAGATGTTTGTTTTTATTATCATATGACCGGTGACTGTTGGGAGATTAAGCTGAAAGCAACACATAATATAAACATACTGATATTTTAAATGTTATTTAATTAACTCTCTTATTCTATGGTTTAGACGTGTCAATCACATCACATTACTTAACATAAAATACCATTATCAAACTCTTATCAGTGTAATATACTTTTTCAAAATAATAAATATAAAGCGTCTTCGAGAAGCTTTTACTGTGTGTTCTGTGTGCCGTCGGATACTTGACACTACAGGCGTACTCACTAAATAGAAATTGTAGATCTAGTGTAGATTTTTATCATAATATTTTTGTTTTATTATTATTTAAGTGATTTAAGTATCCAAATAATAATTATCCATATCAAATACAAAACTATAATATAAATAAATATGTTTATTATGAGATTTGTCTAAAATACAAAAACACTTATAACTTCATCACACTTATTTAACACTTATTAAAAAAATCATAGTAGACAGAAAATGATTATAAGTTATTGTATTTCATAACGAGCAAGTAAAATATAACAGATCAAAAATATAATATATGTTTTTAAAACCATGTCCATGTCTATAGAGCTAATAGTTGTACTTATATGCATATTATATGGTCTTATAATTTATTAGCAAAAAATTTTAGACTTATTTTTTTGTAAATTATACTTTAATTTACAAAAAAATAAGTCTAAATTAAAAATGTTAATACATAACAAGTTTTTTTCTGAATATCTTTATTAAGGATAACGTAGAGATTAGCTAAGAACTGTTCTTTTTTACAAAGCTGCAAGTTTCTACTAGCAACTTTGGAGTATTCAAAAAGGATTACAGTATGAATAGTGACATTCGAATTATACAAAATTCGATGCGCTTTTAGCTTAATGCCATTATAATAAATTAAATGTTTAATTTTGCTGAAATAATGGAGAAACTAGCTAATGGATCATATTAGTGAATCAATTGCTTTGTTATAACTTAAATAATATATTTTTTTAATTTTTACTAACATTACATTAATAAGAAGTTGTGTAGTATAAATATATTTTTTTGTCACAAAATAATTAAGTCGAAGTTAAATTTTTTAATCAGAAATAAAAGTTTTTACGTTAGAGGAAATAAAAGAGATATTTGTAAAATCGTTTCAGAAAGAAGCTTTCTTTCTTAATGGCATAGCGAAGCATTACAATCGAAGTGTGCGTGTTTATTGTGTTTATGAGAGTGATTATTTAATGCGATCTCACGCTCGGCGACATCTAATCATGAAATGTCCTAACTACCGAACAAATCGAACAGCTCGCGTTTATTCGGGCGCCGTAAAACCTACGCCGTTGGAGAAAACTGACGTATCGCACATTCTTCCGTCGGCCGCCCGTTTATACAAATTATACGATGTTACGTATAGCTATTTAGGTGGGCCGTCATTATTTATGTTCTCTAACAGTCGTTTAGTAGTGTGAGTTAAAATCGGAGCAGTCAGCTGATCACGCATGTGTGTGTTACGTTCTTCGGGAAACACCTTTCGATGACGTGAGCGAGCTTTGTTTAATTGGACAGTCGCATTGTTCACCCGTTTTTTTGCTCCTCTTTATTTTATTCACTTGATACCGTTAAAGTGGTATGTCACAATAATATTTTATGTTTGTCTTTGTTATTCTCCATATGGCAGCTTGTTTACTGATTTTATCTGCTTGTATAAAAATATAAATGGGAATTTAATTATTTAAATAAGAGAGAGTTATTTCTATGGTATATATCATAAGCAACTTTTTAATTCTTTAATAAATTGATCTAATTTTTAAAAACAAAATGTTTCAGAATATTATATTTTTTTTTATATAATTCTCTTTTCATTTTTAATTTAAATGTTTATTTGTATATGTTATAAAGTAGTTAAAAATATTGTTTCATCTCATACTGAAAAAAAAAAAAGATTTATAGGTCTCTACCATCGACGTTTTGGTGACCTCTATATTCATAAAAGATTCAAAAGGTATAGTTTAATTGCAAACATTTTTATGTACGATACATTAAGCTCTTCTCATGTTTTCAATTTATTAAATGTATATAAATATAATTTAATACCTATTTTAAACACTGTTTTTTAAATAACGCATTTATCAATATTTCTTATTAATTTGTCATATTTTACATGTATTATGTATCTAATATGAAATGCATGAACACAGTGTAATGTTTAAGTTAGTACAACGTAGTAGGTAAATTTACTGTCGTACTCATAAAACCGTCTAAAGTTTCAACTTTATAGTTGCACTAGATGAAAGCTGTGTACTTTGGAGCTAGAAGCAACAAAATATATGGAAAGTTTTAAACTCATACTTAACGACGAGGTGGACAAACATGGAACTTGCAAAATATTGGCTGTTTTAAAATAACACATTATTCTGTGAAGCAAGGCAAGCAAACGTCTCATTTGTAGAAAAACCTTGTAGACCCATGATTACGAGCGCCGCCGCCCGCACCGCCCCGCCGCCGCCGCATCGTTATTTTACTGGCCTTATTTGCCTCCACTCATCATCGTCTGATGTCTGTTTTTTTAACCGTCAAATGACAACACGCAGCCTTTTAATGATAGTTAGTTTATATGTTTTCGTTTTTCTCGTACGCCATCTTATTATTTTCTAATAATTGACTTGTACTTTAAAAAATATATTGTAATATTATGTGCTTGTTAGCTTATTGATTTATTTAAATTGTTCAATTCGACATAATGATAAAAATTGTTTGCTATTCAAGAAATAACAAATCCGAATATGTTCAGCTCGATTAGTTATCGTCCTACATTGTCTTTAAAGTATGGAAGTTGTCAGGGAAAGTTGGGGCCCAGGTCGCTCACCCGATAAGAAATAAATAATGTGGGCCGGTATTCGACAATAATAATTGACTTCGATCAGCTGTTCTTATCGAACCGACTTACAGGTAGAGTTTTATATAAAATTTACTTTTTTTAAGATTTTCATCTAAGACTTTGAATCGCTTTATATCTTTGCTGTTAAAAGTCAAACCTGCATCTTAAACTTTACTGATGGCTCAATATAAAGTAATTATCTATTTTTTTTAAAATAAGTGTTTTTATTAAATAGTTATTTAGATAAGCTTAGTAATTGAGACATCTAACATTTAATGGGCAGATGAACGTATTATAAGAAATCGGTAGATCAATGTGAGTCTGCCTAATTAGAAAAGACAATACTGCATGTGTACGACAATAATGTGTATAGATACTTGTACTCGCTGTGCACTCGTTGCAGAGAAGTGAAAACAGAAGCGTAGGTCGGTAGGTTTGTTGCACGTTCGCAGTAATTGGCCAAGGCCTGCGTTTAGGGCGCACGGCTGAGAGGAGGCAATTCGCAATACGGCTAGCATTTCGCTCTCGATACGGCGCGGTCGCCGATGACGAGCCGGTTATGTAATGTAAATGTTTACGTATGTACCTACTACACGTGCCTGCCACCACGTGCTCCGAGAACACTAGCCTTGTGAATTATTTATTTACGAGGCAACATTTTCACACGCCGGTCGACGAACTCTCGAATGATCTTGGAACGCTTTTACGCCGATTAATTTCTCCATGTCCCCGGGTGACATTGTTTCATCCTTTTGTGAGGCGTTTTCATATACATATACAAACATACGTACGTTACCGCGACACATCGAAATGTTTCCAATGTAACCGTAATTCTTTAGTGTTGTACTGTAACACATTCTACTGTGCAGAATGTATTACACAGTAAACACATTAGGGTAAATTGAATAAAAAATGGCCTGATGTGTGCAAGTTTGGTATCAAATTTCAAGTGAAATGATAATTTAACGTTGACTGCGGGCCTATCTTGTGCATAATAGATTATGCATTTAATAAAAAAATGAATTAATAATTTTACATAAATTAATGTCAAGATAATACAAATTAAGGTGCTTAAATATAAAATTTATAATATCATAGCATATTGCAGTAAGATGTTTAGAACATGGCTGACTCAACCATCCCCGGTTTTGGTTAGGTGATCTTGATCTGATTAGGTGTCAATGGCAATGTCTTTGTTTAGATATAAAGTGAATGATCACTAAGTAATTTTTGTTATAAAACGAAACAAAAAGTTATAGCTAATTATATTGTTCTTTATTCTTTCTAATCATGCCAAATATTTCATTAAAGGCATATATACTCCACGCCATATAATTGACAAGTGTACTTCTAAATGCAAGTTTATTTTAAAATTAGTCTTATACTATATGAATTTGGGTAGTAGTCGGTGCAAAGAAACTTAATTACAAAATCATTAAAATAACAAAATGAGAAAAGTATAAATTACAATATAAGTAATACTAAGTAAGAGGATACGTTAGTATTATACTAGAGATAAAAAAATCCTATTATCTAAAATCTTTGTATAATGTTTCCAAATGATTTGAAATTATGGTTAGTCGATAATGATATCACGTAGAAATCTGAACGAAGTGAAATCTTTCTAAGATCAATGTTAGTATTTAATGTTCATTAATCATATAGGTACATGGTTATTTCCATTGAAATAGTTTTACACTTTATGGGTCAAAATATATATTTTATATATATTTAATTAATAATAAGAAATTGTTAAATCAATATAAAAATCGATATCATCAATGGGAATAAAATCATCGATCAATATCAATATCAATGGGAAAAAAAATAAATATGCACATTTTTTTTTTCTTTTTAATAATTTTACTTTTAGTTAACAAATGAAAAAATGTCGACTGTTTATCTCGGTTAAATTTATATTTCATAATATCCGAAAAATTTTCAACATTGATTTTAAAATCATATAATTGATTTTGTAATCATATAATAAATATTTCATGTTATAATATACATTTGTGTATAACATGAAATATTAAGAATTTTCTTTAGCTGTATGCTGAAGACAGCGGTTTTCAGTTATCATCTTAATGATGAGTGGAGCAATGATTATTTGTCAGTGCTTCAGTATTCGCATACATAGAGGAGCCAAATAAAAGGTCCCTTTAAAATCCATTTACTATCTAGGTGTGTATCAATTTTGTATCACTCGTATTAAGCTAGGTTTAACTTTACTGGAATCAATTTTGTAATACAATGTAAAATACGCTCGCTTCAGATAGCACAACACATACAGTACTGTATCTAGATAAAGCCGCCCAGCACGTTCCGACAGCTTCCAACAATAATAATTAATTGACTCGTCCGTTCGTTATCGTGCTTTTATATTGACGTTCCCGAGCGAGCAGGCGAACGAGGCGCATTCGGAATGAAATTTCCATAAAAACTTTTGTGCTCCGGACGTTGCGAGCGCACGTTAAAATCGTCGGCTGGCAATAAAACAGCGGCCGGCGCGGCGAGGCGCGACGGGCGCGACGCGCGGGCCCGCGTGCGACAGGGACGCACGACAGATAATGGACTCGCCGCGCCGCCGCCGCCCGGCCCCGCGC
>JAXGGP010000086.1:5837796-5855984 GCA_035584415.1 Eueides aliphera
ACTCGCCGCGCCGCCGCCGCCCGGCCCCGCGCGCCGCGCCCCGCCCCGCCTCGCCCGCGCGGCCCCGGAGCCTCGCGGCCAGTGTGTACACTGTGCGCCGATCTTGCAGCTTTATTTTACGATTCCGTTTCAACTATAAAAGCTTCAACTTTGTGTTACTGCACTTTGCTTCCGACTGTGAACTTTATATTCCGGTGGCTTGTATTGCTGCCGGTGAGATACAAGCGCGAGCGTTGCGATTGAAACCCATCCACGATTGATTTACGATTGGCGGACCATTGCTCACTTTGAAACGGTGAGTGCCGCGACAGACAATACCTATCTTCTTTAGTTATTTTTCTAACGTGAAAAGCAAAAGCATAACAGCCACTATTAAAATTACACAAATGTTCATTGAGCTTTTGTTATTGTCGCTTTTACTGACATTTCACGTGTTAAGTTTATAACATTTTGTGAACATGTTATGAATTGCAATATATATAATTATTTAATATTATAATTTATTGTGTATTTAAAAGACATTCCAATAATTTCTTAATCAATTACCTTTTTGTTTTTGAATTTCATATTCATTCATACTTAAAATTTTCTAATAGATGTCTTTTACACTTCGCACTGGAATGCACACACGCTTAGATTTTTATACACTACTACAACCTACTCTCATCACAGAAAACAAATGCCAAGCCTATTTAAACATTTTATTCCAGTTTTATACTATAAAGATTTTCATTATAATTCAATTATTACAATTATGAATGATAAATATTTGGAGAAGGTACTTAACGTTTACAAACATGTTTTATGAGATATTAACGCTCTATTACTAATGTATAGGGAATTAATACACTATAAATATTATCTTAATATGCCTGTATTTAGTACACACTCACATCTAATTTACGGAAAATTATAAGGCCTGTTGTGGCGCAGCAGCACAAGCTCTACCAAAAGTAGGGAACGGAAGTGGAACTAAGTGTTTTGGGAACCTAGACCCAAGTTCCCTCTATCTACCCTACCATGTACGAGATTACAGCGTGAAGCTGAAAATAATTCACGGAGGCTTAGAAAGAAACTTAAATGAATTTTATCCTACTAATAGATATAAATGCGAAAGTGTTTGTGTATGAATGTTATTCTATCACGCAAATTCTACTAAACCGATTACGATCAAATTTGGTATATAGGTAACTGTAACCCAGAAATAACTCGTAGGCTACCTTTTTTCCCGGAGCTCCCGCGGAATTGATTCCTAATTGATAGAACCGTTGCTCAAATGCTCACGTGTTCAAAAATCTGCATGTTATATAATTTATAGGAGCATACTGCAGTAGCTACCAATAGACCTAAGATGAGAGCTTTGCAATACTTAGTTACCATATTTCTTATGTTGATAATATTGTGAAGTCATTATATGGTTTCTCCGCGGACAGCTCTAGTATAGTTAATAAAATTATGAAACCTGCCTTTTATTTATCTTAGTGCTGTTAGATTCAATAATTGCCTATATAATAATAAACTTATGTACTTATAGACATGAGACAAAATATGTGAATGAGAGCTAAAATAGTAAATGAATCATCTAACAAAGTTATGACAGACAAAGTACAACAACTACCTATATAAAATACTAGAAGCCCGCTTCAACACTATATCATTTGCTTATCTCAATCACTTTTGTGTTCTTAGAAGATTGACATTTTTAAGACTGATAGACTATATACATTAAAAACTGAAATTCCAGCTACTATTTTATTTACTATATTATTGAAATAAAACGACACCATATGTTGAGGAAAGGTTGCCAAAATATAATAGTGAATACGGCATTTAAATGTGGTTAGCCGTTTCTGAGATTAGCGCATACAAACGCACAGACAAAAATATTAACAGACAAACATTTTATTATTTGTTATTTTAGGCCCTAAACATTAATTAATTTACATCTTTTATTTATAGACAGTGATCCGTTATAAATTATAAGTATAGATATAGATTACAAAAAAAAAGACCACTGAAAAAAGGCCGACATGGTCAACAGGGTCGCAACTGCATAAGCGACGATTGTGAGCTTATATTCACTCGGGGAACTGAAATATTTCATAATTTCATTTCCTCGCTCGTGGTAACAAAGCAAAGCGCGGCGTTGAGATCAACGCTCAATCAGAATTGCGTGTTGAGTGATTGCACTCAACGCGCAATGCCCTAAGAATTAGGCGAAAAGTGGGAAACGGAAGTGCTTAATAAAGTAGTCTTTACATTAGATTTTCAAGTTCCCTCTGCCTAGTGCCTTTGAAGGTAAAAAAATATCGACGTAGTCTATAATAATTTGTTCCGACTAGACACTTATCATACATATTCCCTAAATTACAATTACATTTAGATTAGTCTTATTCATAGTCTTGCTTTTATTTTTAAAAACGTACTTAAGGTAAATAGTGCAATTTGACTTTTATGTATTTGTCACTTGTATACTTGTGAAATATCTTTTATTAATATTATTTGAAATAATATTTTTTAGGATCTGACCGGTCAGAACAGCAATGATTCCGGCGGTAGCGGCGGCGCAGGGCGCGCTTCTACGCCGCACTTGAGGCCCACGCCGAGCCCTACCGGCTCAAGTGGATCGCGATCCATGTCACCGGCTGTCGGTGAGTAAATAGTTTTTATATATCTTTTTATATAAAAATCTTTAGCTTAGGAAATGTTTTATTATTAATAATACTTCGTTTAAAGTTAAGTGATAGGATTGCACAAACTGCTAAAAAATTCAAAAAAAAAAAATAAATGAAAATAGTAATCGAGAGCGTGGTTTGCTAGAGTCGTAGTTTCACCAAAGGCGTGTTGATCAGATTCATTGTGCATACTTCGTCACTAGCAGACGCGGGCTTTCCCGACATTGACCCACATAGAGCGGGCGCCCAGAGTACACCGTATTTTGCCCCTTTTGCGGGCGCGAACCACCCTCCACCCACCTTATGTACGAGTGAGGGGTGGTCGCGGTATATAGGGTCTCGTGAAAAACTTACCCCCACCGGCGAAGAGCACGCAAAACAGGACCTTTCCACCCGGGCCGGGTGTCGACGCGTCGCTCCTATGTGCTGGACCATCGGCCTCCGTTTATTCTCGCCTTACAAATTTATCCAAATTAGGGCGAGACTGCCCAGACTATATACTACTGATGTAAACACGACGGACTTGAGACCAGCTGATTGTTGACTTGCAAATTTATACACAATATTTCTAATACAAAAGCTAAGATCAACAACGTTTGCACTAAACAAGTACACGGCTATATGTCGAAAAGGGTAGCTGTAATAGTATGTAGCTATGTGCGAGTATAATTAATATACCATTTAGGGTAATATAAAATCACTTGCGCAATTGGCGGGCTTCCCTCAAATCGTCCTTGGTGGGGTCACTGACTGGGGTCGGTATTATACCTCCACTTAGGTTTGTTTGACTGTAAGGACCTAGATATTTGATCTCAAGGCTGGCAGGGTTCATTCATGAATAGGAAACAAGGTCGACAGTAATGTATTGCGTAAGTTATTTTATTATGTTTCATGAGCTTGTTTGTGAATTGATTTTCTAATGGATATCGTATTTTTATGTTTCTATATTTGTCCTATATCGTGCACATGTTACGATGTTTCTTAATGTTTAATTTTTTTTTTCATCATAATTGGTTTGTGTATATTATTATTTTTTGGTATATATATATATATTTCATCAAGAGACACCAGTTGATATGTGTATTTTAAATATTAGGAGATTTGGTCCAGTTCGGTTTGACTATTATGAAAGGTATCATTCAAGGAAACATATGTATATAGTATTTAAGAATAGTTGTATAGATCATTAATGAATCGGTCTCAAATCAACCAGTATCCCGACTATCATAAAAACCTACAACTTATATATTTCCTAAATATACGTATTCCAATAAGGCCTTCCATAAATGCAATTTACGATCCCTTTTACTTTCATTACTCATTATATCATTCTGAAGTGGAGTGTCTTGAAAGTATTATTTTTGTTAAACTGGCCCGCAACGAATGGCCAAGCAACTAATCGTGTTTTGTGAACGTCAACGATTGCCGAACACGGCTTTCTCAAAACATCAGGCTACAGCACGGCCTGGGCGAATGGCGACTGAATACTCGAATACCGGTTATGTGACCGCGATACGCCTTTACTACGATCCTCATTTCGAGCTATACAAGACGCAATGTATAACTTACAACGCTGCTTGGTCCCTACAAATCCACTTTAGACATGGACAAAACCAGCAACGTAAAGCATCTCAGTGGAATAACTTCTCACGTAGTCGCTAAGCTGGTGCAAGTTTAACATGACTACATGACGTCAACCGTTCGGCTCGCCGGACTCTCGACTCTCGACATACAACCAGTGAATATATGAAATCTCATTGGAAAATTATACGAAACGATCGAGGAAAGAGTTCTGAGTATAAGTAGAAAATAGGTCTCTAAAACTGTAATGTATATTAAAGATATTATGATTTTTTTTATAAATTAAAATGAACAACACTTAGTCTTTTAGATATGTATGGGGAAATCCTATTTGCATATTTAATCTTCAACAGTATTCTTGATGCGAAACTATTAGGAAATACTATAAAAGTATTTTTTTTTATCCTATTTGGAATACGTGTTAAGCCGATTGCTATCATCGTTTATATTACAAAAATAAAGTTTATCGGGCGCATTGTGCCCGTTTCCAATCCAACTTCATCGTTATTTTAACACAATGAAGCCGCAATACCGCAACCCGACGCGCGCGAAGGTGAATTGCGTATTGTTCGATGCCCGCATGCAACGTGACTTTGGAAAACGACTTTAACATTTCATCAATAAGGTTTCTTTTACTTCAAATGATCGTCAAACCCTTCAAAGTTAATTTTGCACCTTATTGCTATTATTCTAAGTTAGAATTTTCAACGTAGCAAGATTGTTATGTTGTGCTGAGGCGCTAAAAGCATTTCGCAGTCAGTCCGCTCCGCGTATCGGTAGGCGAGCTGGAATGTCATCAACAAAGATAAGTCAGCACTGGACTTCGCCAAACTCTACTATTTGTATTGCAGCAGTCGTGCATATATGCCAATATGTTAAGTAGCATGTTATTTATTACTGATGATTGAGTTTCCTAATTTATACAATTTAGTTTTTTGTACTTTAGTATTTGGTAGATTTGCAATTCCAAAAAATTATAAACTATACAGGTATTTAACGAATGTTTTGGTTTATTATTATTTTTTAGCTTTACACTGTATCACACATTGCAAAGTAGGCAAAGAGAAATTGGGAGCCCAGTGTTAAGACACTAAATGAAAATATTTAAATTGAAAAAATTAAGTGTTTCATTTTTGATGGGGGTCGAACCAAGAACCTGACTCATTTACATTGGTATGCTTGTATCTCTAGGCTACGACAGTCCTCATCCGTTAAACATGCTTAATATTAATATAATTTGAATTTACTTTAGTAACCGTTTTAGCAATTGGGCGGGAGAGTACAACTTAACGATTGAGATGAAAAATGTTGAATATGTATTACAGATTTTAAAATATATCTAATACATTAGTAATTAATTTTACATTACCTCATTTAATATTATAATTTATTTAATTATCTGATATTCGGATTCTTTTAGTATGATGTTTTGCACATTTAAAGTTAAAATATGCAGTGATTAAACCCGTAAATAGGATAGCTCCATTGAAGGACCTCAACGCCGCGCCTTGCTATGGTACTAACAATAAGTTAATTAAAAATATTAAATAGCAAATAGCAAGCTTCAATTACACAATTTTATTCACTAATTTCAACTCCTTTATTGTTTTATTAACTTTATCACTCTAAACACTATCTATATATTGAAAACTCAATTTTCAGCTAAGGGAATAAAGTTTTTATAACAATTTTGTCGAACTAATACTTTTATTTTTTTTATATTTTAACCGAATTATATATAATAATCACCTTATTGTTCAAGGATGGGTGGTAAAATATAAAAATGCCATAATCTATAGCTATTTTATCATGTCATTCATTAGCGTAGATATATAATAAAAGATATAACAGCAAATTTGTAGCAAACAGAACACTTTTCACAAACATCACGTAAAGTATTGTGAAAAAAAAATCATTATACTTTCCAAAAACTCGTATGTGGTGTCTAACAGAAGACACATGATGAAAAATCAACCACAGTAAAATGGAATAATGTCTATAAGTAGATTGTCATCATATTATAGTCATTGTGGTGCTGTAAGTGTTTATAGAAGCAAAGGTCAAGTCGTTATTAAGTCTTGCTTGTAAGGTTTCGACACGTGAAATTGAATTTGTAACCTTTCACTTGCTTATCAAGTCAATTCCAGGAACTAAAGTGCACGAGAACATAATTTTGTTATTACACTGAACTTTTGGAGTGTTTATTTAGAAATTATCAAGCGACGAAACTTTAGACTTTTATACAGTATTGTGTAAATGTTACATTATTAGGATATTTAATTTAATGATCAATCACCTGGTTGTGCATGATTGTAATCAAATGTTATTGTTCCTTATGTTATATTAACGGTTTACCATATAAAGTACAAAGTACGAGTAAGTATAATTTTAAATTGTGCAATTTAAGTTAATCAGATTGCAACGATAAACTTTTAATTAAAAGTAGAGTAGTGTATAAGAAGGAACTCATGAACAAAGTATTTGTGCATTTCAGTAAATATTCCATATACCGTACATAGAGGCGCAGTGAAGACCGAATATAAATAAAGCCGGCGTCTAATAATAATAGCGAGCAAAGGTCCGTTTCCGCGGCAGGGAAACCGGGATACGGGGATGTACATAGTATAGCCACTGCACCTGCGTATGTTCGTCGCTGCCTATCCGCCACGTGCCTCGCGTCCTTGGGAAGGCCGACGACCTCCTTTAAATGAGATGAGAAAAAAAGAAACAAAACGCTTTTTGTACCGATCCCTGCCATAATGTTTGTTTTGATCGTTTTCACGTAAACGATACGTACGCCGTGTTTTGCTTTTTTGTTAAGACTTATGTTCATTATTATTATTTACGATATGTCACATTCCATTTGAGTTATCGATTTATAATTGTGTTATACTATATTCTATTCCTTATCTGTTCCTTATCAATTGCATTATTGAAAATATATGGTTACCGATAGTTTTAAATAAAAGGTAAGAAACAACTCTACTAGAAAAAAAGACAAATTTTATTTACACGACTAAGGACGCAATCAATAGTATTTTTTATACGTCCTTACAGACTTTTAATTATATGTGTCAAGGTTACACAAGGGTTCTAGGTTTCACCCCATTTTCCTTCTGAGTGGCTAGGTATTCTTTTATTCCAGTTAATTTGCGCAAACTTTGCATTGTGTGGATAAAGATAACTGAAGTATTAAAAAAACATTTAATGGTTAGTCTACATTTAATATGATGGTTTGTAATAGTTAACGGGTTAGTAACAATATGATTAGTTTTAAAATATTGTATTTGTATTGTATACAGTCGATATTTAGCTGGAATATTTAGGCTTTAATATTTCTTTGGCGGATCACACTTATGAACTTTTATTAACACGTAATGAGATTTGGTTTTCTAACTTGATGGCACTTATCGTACTGAAAACTTTCCCAATGTGAATATTGCATGCATTAGGCGATGGCATCGGTGATCAATTTAAGTGTCCACAAATAAGCCCTGGTCTCCGCGACGCCAGTTGTCTCAACTAGGCCTATCTTGTTAGCGAGCTTTATACGTTGTACACTCGCCATTTGTTCATACAATTGACTTAGTGAACGGCTCAGAACCACGTTTTATGTCTCAGTAGTTCGTAAGCTTTAGTACTCTATTTAAGGATCCAACTTCTTAACAGTAATATTTTATTACTTTTAATTGCTTTACTTAACTGCTCTAAAAGCGCTTAAATCATGCTGTGTCATTTTAATACATTAGCTGTTACGATACACTAAGAAATACACCATAATGATATTTAGCTGATTCAACTAACTTTAAAGAAATATAAATATGGTTTTACTTACAATATTTGCGCAATTAGTTTAATAGGCTAATGTGATACATAACTTACTGAACCAGTTTGTAGATATTTACGCTTCAAGTTTACGTCCAACTTAACATTGAGTGATATTGGCATCATTGGGAATTCTATCAATAAAATATGCGTCTATCGTCGACGTCGAAACATGTTGTTTAATGAGGTCTGTGAATCATGAATTGAATTGATATTCAACTTTACTCTTACTTAATTATATCCTTTTACATTTAATAATTTACATTTATTATTATAATTTATTACGTGGAATATTAATTGTAGAGGAAATAGCAGCTATATAAATTCATAAGTATATCGTTTTTGATTACCTACCTACTATCCGCTATAGTATATGGTTATATAAAACGGCGGATAGTGATTGCGTTAATAACATATAAAAATACTTTATGAACAAATGCTAATAGGCATTATGAAAAATAAATGCAATGTTTCACGAATTCATTACGTATATTATGTCCTGCCTAATTTGAATAATTATGATTTTATTTATGGTCTCATTAATAAACAATAAACTTTTGTCACTTACTCTTTTTTTGAGTACCATACCTTTAAGTTCTTGTTGTGAGAAGAACTTGCAGCATGATATTTTTTAACTTCTAAATGTAATGGTATAAATTTTACGGAATGTCGGACTACCGTTGGCGGATTCAGCGGTGCGCGGCTCGCCGCACATAACAAGCCCACAACACCGCATTCTCCGCATGTGATATCGATATACGCTATACTTGTACCGCATACATACTCTTATATACACATGTCTGTACACCACTGTATTGGTTATAACCAACTCTAATTAGTTAGTCATGATTCTTCCCGTCGCTCAAAATTCACCTTTATCAATCAGGAGAGTACAGTTCATTGTGGCGCTTATTTATCTCGAGTGAAGTTATTCAGCTTAGTTGCCGGCGGCGTGACTAAGGCACGAAATTCAGAAAATTACAATCGTATCACCTGTTGCTGTGATGCTTATAGTGGCCTCTAGTCGTGTGATTCATATTTGCGTGGGTGTTCCGAGAGACAAGTTTATAATGACACATTGTAGATAGCAGTAATCTCACTTAAGTTACGTTCCCCTACAAAGATTTTAATGACATGATGTTTTGAATAATATTTAATGTCTTAACATTCGCTATGTAACTCTTATTTTATTAAAGTATTATATTGCTGTTATCTTTCATAAAGTCACATACAAACGCCTAACATTTATGTTTGACTTACGAATTGCAGAGCATACCGACACGTTGAATTCCACTAAATTGTTGGATCTTTTTTTAGGCAGAAGATTGATCAAAATCAATATAAACACGAAGAACACAAATCTCAAAGAAATATAAATTGATTAAGATTCGTGCTCTTAAAATTGTATGATATAATTAAAGTAACGTCAACTATGTAATAACATTTTACATGGATACTTAAAAAATAAAAGCTGGTGATTTAAATATACAATATTGTTATTTAAGTGATCACGATCACGTTGCATCTGATTGGCGGCGTGCACTGCGGAGGTGGGAAAGTAAAGACCTCGACGTGGACTGCTGCTGCCCTTGACAGAGCTGGTTGTTCTTGTACGCGCTGAGTGCCGTTCCCATGTCTAGAACACGATTTGACTTGAAATACTTAAATCATATTGCGTTCGATGATTAACTGTAACTTCAGTTTTGCTATTTAATTAATGTTTCCTTTTTCTAGATAGTGTAGATAATAATCCTTGAGTACTTTTTATCATTTTTTCTCTTTTTATATTTGAAGAAATATGGTAACTAAGGGTGTAACTATAAAAACAATTTTTATTTATGATCACATTGATTTAACTTCGTTTTGTCGAAGTATAAAGAAATCCTTCTAATTTCAACATGTGTCATGTTAGGATTCATAATAATTTTGATCCTGAAAGTAAAGCTAAAGATTTTAAGCATTGTTTTTATCCACCTATCCACTGGTAAGAAGAGAATGCAGTAAGGAACACAAAATGCCTGCCAAATGGACTATTTTATTTTAATTTTATTTTATTTAGAAGACAAACAGCAAATACATCAAAAAGTAGCATTATAAAAAAAAAAATAGACACCATTTATATGTCCTCGCTTATATAAATCTAAATGCTTGCTGTTTGCCTGCTTGCATCAGAAAATATTGTATGGTAAATTATCATATACACAAAACACAATAAGAGAGAAAAGAAAAATTAAGTGAACCTTCTGTATAGATATATATACAAATCTTGAAAGATTGAAATACAAAAATTTTGTAAATTGTATTCCATACTTGAGAACAGTACTCTAAGATACTGCGTACATACGCGCACTATAATATCTTGACAGATTTAACACTTTTAAACTGAGCACATAAACGTCTTATAAATCCTAGAGAACGGTAGGCAGTCTTAACAATATTATCAATATGTATCTTAAATGATGTATCTGAAATTTGTCTGATACCCAAACAAAATAAATTAGGTAGTTTTAGGTGATTAGGTGATAGTACTTAGGTGCTCTTTTAGATTATTCGTTCTCTTAGGAAACTTTGAATGTTAGCTATACAATTTTAATGTTATATAATTTCAACAATGTACGACTAAGCTACTATTATTTGTACACAAATGCATAATTTATATTTGAGCGATGCCAATAGTGCAGTAATTTTTCGAGATAGTGGCCCGAAAGGCGCGACCCCGTTACGGTACAGTCGTTAATGGTCGCCGTAAACAAATAGATATATAATAGGTGGGCGCATACGTCTCATTCAATATGATTCACCGGCGCCTTGCTGTCTGCCGATCGTCTGATCGCACCGACAATATTATAATGCCCTGATAATTGCTCACGGACGAGATTAAAGTGTCGTCCCCTGCATATGATAACGCATTGTTTATGCGATACACAACTCGAGAAACATTTTTGTTACGACTGCACTGATAATGCTGCACGTCGATCGCTCACCTAGTTCTAGTAGGGAGCAATGAATTATGTCATAACGTTAACATAACTGCATAAGTTCAAATCGACCTACATAAAAGTTGCAATTCCACTTTCGTCGTTGCAAATCACTGCCGTCCGTATCTCGGCCTCGGTCAATGTGTTGCGTGTGTCGTATGCACATATACGGATGCAATAAAGTGCAGTGAGAATTCGCAGACTAGCGGTGTATGCGGCTCACGTGCCGTCGGAAAATGAAAGTGATCTGGTGCGTCTCTCCGCCCTCGATTGATGCGCGCCCGGCTTAGGCGAGCCCTCGTTAACTGTATTATTCAAATTGTGTGTACGAAGAGGTGCGAGCGTCCGGATCGATGACACACGGCAACGTTCGCCGCTTGCACTCTCGAATACAATTTAATTCAAGTTTCTAGCTAAAAGTTTTGCACCTTTCCAATGCGCCCGTTTCCGCCGGATCGTTGAGATATCTACTCACACCTCGTTCAAAGGTGTTTTACGATCCAATAAAAGTATCCTTCAATTGTTTGTTATCTTAAACACCATTATGTTTAATGTGAAGCGATTATCGTAACGTTGAATCTTATCATTATTACTATGTTTTTGAAATGGTAACTAATTTGCTAATGGTTTTTGCCGAATACAAATGGATTAAGGCTATTTGAAATTGAACTGAGAATATATTGTTTTTTTATCATAATTAGGTATTGTTATACTCAAATTATATAAAGTTGCTTTTTTATTTGATAACAATTTCATAATCATCTATTTTTTTTTGCTCTAAGAAACATTGAGTAAGACAAATAAAAAATAATGATTTGATAATTTTTTTTTTCGGGATTTATAGGTACGCAGAACGTACCGATGCCACCGCGACCGTCGTCGTCCCTGTCGGACGGCAGCGGGCCGACGGCGCGGGCGGGCGCAGGGAGCGGGCCTCCGCCGTCCGCGGCGCCGCCTCCGGGTGCGATGCTCCAGCAGCCCTACCACCACGGCTCGTACAAGCCGGCGCCCTATCCGCCGCAGCCCTACCCTTACCCGCCGCGCAACCACCATCCCTACCCCTATGGCGGGTACCGGCCCACGCCGCCGCCTCATCCATCTCAACATTATCCACCGCTCAAGGTAAATAAAAATTAAGAAATAAACTTGAAATAGGAATAATTCTTGTTTTTTTAATTCATTATGTGACATTTAAGTAACCTATATATTATAATTTTATTAAATAGAACAGTTTAAACTATATTCTGTATGATTTAATGTTCGCTTTATTGTTCATGAGAATAATACGTACCTTTGTAGTAACATATATGTTAATGCTTAATAGGCTGGCAATAATTATTTTTCATATAAATAGTATCTTTAATATCACCAATATTTTTTAAATAAAAACATATTTAAGTTTGCAGTTAAAAATTAAGTAGATATAATATTAAATTTTTCATTTAATAAATTAACTATTAAGTTGAGTATTCTATTCTTCTTCGTATCAATGTCCTGGAGCAACATTCCAATGTTCACATGTAACTTTGTCAGTGTTCGGCCACATTGACTGCACTGTTTGTGGTCCTAATAATGTTGTTTAAACGAGGTGAAGGGACAGTTAGAGTAGACGAACAGGTGTGTGTAGTTTGTATGTTAGCACTATAGTAACAGTCATAGAAGACTGAGAAGTGTCAACCTTCTTACTTAGCTCTTGAGATTCTATCTGTTAATGTACACATTGCGTAGGTATAATGTAACGCAAAATTGTCTGTATTGCAGCAAGCCGGTCGTCACATGGGCCCACCGGGCGACTCCATGCCGCCGCCCACGGCGCCGGGCGAGCACGACAACGGGCCCGCCGCGCCCGCCACCGCGCTCGTCACCACGGGGCCCGACGGCGCGCCGCTCGACGAGGGCAGCCAGCAGAGCACGCTCAGTAACGCCTCGGCCGGTACGTGGAACCTAGTTTTCTTTCTCACGCACTATTCAGTTTTCGAGATAAAATTCTACGTTGCGTTTATCAGGGCGAGGAATTAAAAAGTTATTCAGCATGAGACCCGATCTCACAGCCGTCACGTTTTAAGAGGCTGTACCGCTGTGACCGAATGTGTGATTATTAAAATATATAATTGTGTGTTCCAGCGTCGGGCGAGGAGCCGTGCGGGCCGGGCACGCCCAAGAGCCGCAAGGAGTACGGCGCGGGCAGCGCGGCGCCCTCGCCCTCGCCCGGCGGCGCCTCGCACTCCTCCGCGCACGACGACTACGACGCCTCGCCCTCGCCCTGGCCGCGCCCGCCCTCCAGCCCCGTGAGTACTACCTATATTCTATATGAATTAATGACACTAGAATGTGCCCTAGGGGCACTTGATTTCGCATGTGTCGTTTCGGATTTTTTTTTATAACTAATCATAATTTCAACAATATAAAAAAATATAACTTTTTTTCTTTATACGACATATATAGAGAGCGCACGATATTCTTTTAAGGAATTCGTCGTTTTCTCAAATAACAGTCTAAATGTTTATTAATATTTACATTATATAGTAATCTTTCAATATAAACATAATGTTTTTTTTTGGCTAATGTCACTTTTTTGTTTAAGCGAAGACACGTTATTAAATTCATCAAATTCTTTACTTATAATTTTACAAAATAACTATAAATAATAACAAGAACGGCCATATAATTAAATAATATATCTAAACAATACATGATATTTTAAATTACTCATTACTGAGTTATATGTTAAGTAAAATATGTATATATTAATCTAAGAATGAAATGTACATTTGTATTTAAAACTATATAACAATAATGTTGTTAGTGCCTTAATATTCCTTTCCTTTCTTTATGTGCACAGCACTCTTTGGTATTTTTTGTACTCAGTACGTAATAATTGCTACACCTTAAAATATGTTTCACATGTCACTACACTGTTTGAGTATACCTACTACTTCACTGGTCCCAGTTAACATGTTGTGGTAGGAGATTGCATTATGTCGTGTATTTCAGGTGTTTAACAGTCACATAGCGCCGGAGTCCTACAGATCAAAGGTTTATATCCAGTTAAAGCTCACTAAGCATGTGTAGTGCTCGAAATGTTTACTTTAAATACGCGTTTGCATGGTGCTATATATTTATAGATGATAATGATTGTTATATAAAATTGCCAGGGATTCTCAAGTACAATTTTTTTTTTAGTACTGCTGTAGTACTAAATGCATTTTTTTATTAATTTGTTAATGTCAAATGAATAATTGCTTGTTTCTTATTTTTTTTTGTCATATGTAATCATTAGCTCGTCTTATTTATTTTAAAAATATACAATTTTACTGCTAGTGATAATTGTGCTGCCATATATTTTAGAGTTATTTAAGTCCTTTTTTCAAGTAATGCTCGACTTTGAGAAACCTTGGAGTAGGTATACATTTATTTATACCATGCGATAATTTAACGACAAGTAGCTATCAATTATATAGTATTTGGAATGTTATGCGAGATTAATCAAAATTTGCTGCTTGAGCTTTAAAAACTACAATCTGTTGTGCTTCCAGCTATTTTCCTACTGGTGTTGGTTTTATGTTAAGAAATTACAAGGTTTTTTTGCAATGCGCGAAAACACTTCATTAAATTAAAGTTAGTATATTGGATTTTACTGTGGTAAATATACAAAAATACTGAGGTACTTTAGTCTGTAAAGCATGCTCTGTCCTTCTAAATAACAGTTTGTCACTTTTACAATTATTATTTTTATACGCATGCTTTAGTGTTCACTTATTAAATATATTATACCTAAATATGGTAATGAATAAGGTTTATTAGGTAAAGCTTAAAGGTAATATTATTATATTTATGAATGAAAAGTTGAAAGTTAAAGTGGTTAAAATTTCATTGTTATATCTAACTTAATTTACGTTGTATCAAATTAGTTAAAGAAAAAGAAACGCTACTAATGCTATGGTTTTGTATTATTTTTTCTATGTCTATAAAACCTCTAACAAGAATAATATACATATTTTTAAACGTTCAGAAAGTAAATAGATGATTATTAAATAATTTTAGAATAGAATTTTTTAGATTTTGAACTATTGCCTATATTTTAGCATTATACATTTTTAATAAAATCTTCTGCTGAATGTTCAATAGGATTTCCAAATGTGTTCTAATGTGTAATACTAAAATATACAGTAAAAAAGAGTAGGTTCAGTGTGTGTGTACGTGTGTTGTTGCGCCAGAAGTCGGACTCGCTGGGCAAGCTGTACGAGATGGACGACGCGCCGGAGCGGCGCGGCTGGGTGGAGCGCCTGCTGGCCTTCATGGAGGAGCGCCGCACGCCCATCGCCGCCTGCCCCACCATCTCCAAGCAGCCGCTGGACCTGTACCGCCTCTACCTGCTCGTGCGGGACCGCGGCGGGTTCGTCGAGGTGCGTCTACAGCCTGGCACTTGCAATATCCATTAGTTGTCGGATAAGCGGAATACAGCGTGTAGTTAAAAATTAATTGAATCAAAATGTATGCGTATAGTTAACTGTATTGCGGTTATTAAAACGTATGAAATGAGCTTCAAAACCCGCTACAAACACGTGTCTATTGTGTTGGTGGAAAAGACAATAAACTGTACCATGTATTCTAAGCGAATACTAACAACGTGTACTCTCAATGACGGGCCAGCGGCATTAAAGCTCACAGTGCTCTCGCACAAGAGAGAGTAATAGACCCCGAGTCGGATTTATGTCAGTGCATACACCGCCGGTGTTATGTGAATAGCCGCAATAAAACCGCCGCTTTAACGATAGTTAATAAATTTTTATCATTACGCCGTTCCTAGAGAGCGAGGAATGTTTAATACACACGATATTAGCGGACCGGCTCGGCCTCAGGCTGAGTACAGTACGACGGCAAACGTTCAACGTAACGCGCGTGTTTAACTGAAATATTTAAAATTACAATTATTACTTTGTTAATCGTAACCAATTTTTTTCTCTAGGTCTCAGTTATCGCTCTTTCCGACACATATGTTAGTTTATATTCACGCGTGACGATACATGTTTACTTGAATCGCGTTTATATTTGCATAGTGCTTTGCTATCGAGTGATTATGTACGACTGAACGTTTTATGGTGACTGTTGAAATGCTCGCTGATTCTCCACAAAATATGCGATGTGATGTGGTAATATAACATATTGATGAAGCGTTATTATTAATATAACTACGACAGGTCCCAGGTTCTATTTCTATGTATCAGTTGTGTCGTGTTTAGTTTTATTTTGTTATGGATATTGTTTTTATGGACTTTGTAAGAGAGAAACTAGAGTTACGACATTACGTTATAAAGTTTTTTTATTTTCAGTTATATTATATTTATTATATATCTGAAAATATATAAATACAATCATTTCCTTAATTACGTCTAACGCGTCGACAGTCAGGCTGACCTACTGTTCTGCGATGGTGACAGACTATCATGGATGTATAATCTTTTCACATAGTATGTAGAGCAGGTTTGAGTCCTGCTACGTCTTTGGAATTTTTCTGTCGTTAGTGTTGTACTACTCTTTTAAAATGTTACGTAATATATTATATATTTAACATAATTAAATTGAAATGTTTAAAGGTGACGAAAAACAAAACGTGGAAGGACATAGCGGGTCTGCTCGGTATAGGCGCGTCCTCGTCAGCCGCGTACACTTTAAGGAAGCACTACACGAAGAACTTGCTCGCGTATGAGTGCCACTTTGACCGCGGGGGCATCGATCCCCAACCTATTATAAACCAAGTTGAGGCCTCCACTAAGAAGAAAAGCGGCAAGTCCAATAATACAGCGAGT
The DNA here is from genome assembly GCA_035584415.1 of Eueides aliphera. Classification (NCBI taxonomy): domain Eukaryota; kingdom Metazoa; phylum Arthropoda; class Insecta; order Lepidoptera; family Nymphalidae; genus Eueides; species Eueides aliphera. The sequence continues at coordinate 5,854,666 of JAXGGP010000086.1, forward strand.
GCCGGTGAATATTTTTATTTTTGTCTATTTATGTTTTTTTAATTTCAGCCTTTTTCCCAAATAACGCAATGTAATCAGAGGGAACCTAGTGTTAAGATTTTACGTTCCTCATCTTTCACTCATTTTTTGAGAGATGGAACTCCACGCCGCACTTTGTTTATTTACCAGAGCGAGGAAATGAGAACAAAATAATGCATTTTCCGTAGTAGAAAAAGGAGAGAAGAAACGGTTTTATGTAAACCATACGCTGATATCAATTTGTATGAGTGTACTATTATTTATAACATGCACAACACAAGTGTACATAAATTCATCAGAGATTTATGTTTTTTAGTTGTTAGAATATTAATCAATGTTTTTAAAAGTATGACGCGAGTAATTTGTTACTTAGGTGTTATATGACTTAAAATATATTTAGAAACTTAGGAGCAGAATAACAATAACAACAAACAACTGAAAGTCATGTACACAATAATAATATAGAATTTATGGCATATAAACATGAAAATATAGCAAAAGTTTCAGTTTCAATCAATTTTAAGTATGAATATTAACTTTAAAATAAATTGCTTTCATAAATTATAATTGCTCTTTTGGCTTAAAATTCTCTCATCAATTTTGTTATTTTTATTAGAAAGTCTTTAAGTGTACATAAGGTACATGTAGAGATCTTCAAATTGATATAATAATTTCTGCGCACATCTCTTGTACGTCTACAACTAGAAGCATTGGAATGTGTGTTTCTTACTTTTCTTTTACCCATCATACGAAAATATGTTTTATTGTATTCTTATGTATCACATTGCATCAAATGCTGCATCGTAATGTAGTATGACAATCAACTTTAAAAAGATATCTCCACTTAAGTCTTCTAGAGACGAGAGTTGATACGGGTAATGATTTTCTATCAATAAGATGTCATCTAGCGCAATGTGTATTACAAAGTATGTAACATAATTATTGGTCTTCTACTTCCAGGATCGTCGAATTCTCAAGAGCAGTTCGGCGCCAGCGGCGCGGGGCCGGCCGCGCCCATGGACGGCTACCCCGCGCACTACGCGCCCTACCCGCCGCAGCCGGCGCAGCCGCAAGGTACTCTATTTGTTACCGTTATCACAGACTCTTGGAGTACGTTTTATTATTGGTTGATAAAAAATATACTTTTACACTACTCTTATTTATTTTTATCAAAATTTGAACATTTATGATGTAACACAATATGATTTACTTTATATAGTAAATTTATTATGACAATATGTTAGTCATTTATGCTTAAAGTAATAACAAATCTGTAGCAAAAGTATTAAATTGACTAAATT
>JAXGGP010000086.1:5864554-5882541 GCA_035584415.1 Eueides aliphera
CGCCGGCGGCCGCGGCCGGCTCGCCGCTGTCGCCGCGCCGCCTGGCGCTGGAGGCGCTGTGCAAGCTGTGCGTGACGGACGCCAACGTGGACCTGGTGCTGGCCACGCCGCCGCGCGGGCGCATCGCGGCGCTGTGCGCGGGGCTGGCGCGCGACCTGTGCCGGCCCGAGCGGCCCGTGGTGCGCGAGTTCGCCGTCAACCTGCTGCACTACCTGGCGGGCGCGGGCGGCGGCGCGGCGCGCGAGGTGGCGCTGCACGCGCCGGCCGTGGCGCAGCTGGTGGCCTTCATCGAGCGCGCGGAGCAGACGGCGCTGGGCGTGGCCAACCAGCACGGCGTGGCGGCGCTGCGCGACAACCCGGACGCCATGGGCACGTCGCTGGACATGCTGCGGCGCGCGGCCGCCACGCTGCTGCGCCTGGCCGAGCACCCCGAGAACCGGCCGCTCGTCCGCCGCCACGAGCGCCGGCTGCTGTCGCTGGTCATGAGCCAGATCCTGGACCAGAAGGTGGCGCACGAGCTGGCCGACGTGCTGTACCACTGCAGCCAGCAGCGCGACGACGCCTAGTGCGGCCGGAGACGCGACGGCCGCGCGGGCGGCGGCGCACAGACTGCCTACCGCCGGGTACACGTGTACATATAGTGATACGCGCCGCCGCCCGAGCCGCCGTTGGCCTGTACAATCTGATCTTTTGTTATTTATGTCCATGATGGTTTATTTACAAGAATGTCAATGTGCTATAATCGATTTCTATTGTTCGATTGAGAAACAGATGTATTATAACTCGTAATTTTGATTTTTATAATAAAATGGGACTTGAATCTGTTTATTGGTTTTATGATGGATATTTTATACCGAGTACCTTAGCGCCTTGTTACGAGGACGTAGTGAACAGTGAAGGCGATGAGCTTATGTGGGCTATAAGTTTAATTAAGTTTAATGTGAATTATTACAATAATCTATAATATATTGAAATTGAATCTGATTTCATTATTTTTTTTTCTAATTGGCATTACTGAATTCCACACTTTCCTTAGTTCCAAATTATAAAGACAATTCATATCTCTAAAAATATCTTGTAAACGTCATGTAAATAGCTACTATGATATATATATTTTTAATAAAATTACTATGATAATATTTTGCTCATAGAAAATTAATTTTGTTTCTATATTTATTTGTTTTATATGAAATATTTTTAAAAATATTACTTCCGAAATATGTTCCTGGACATTATAAAATCATATTTGTTCCTTTTGTATGATAAAATACTTAGGTGTTCCTTTATAATCGAAAAAAAGAAAACAATGTTAAAATAAAATAACAGTTCCTTATCAGCATGTTTCTGCAATAAGTAGAAGAATACCACAATATAAATAAATAAATAAAAAGTATATAATAAAAAAATATAAATCTTATATTCTCGGCCTGAAAAAATAAGCAAGCTGGCAGTAAACATCTGTCATCCTACTATACTATTCTTATTTCAATTTAACATTAGAGTCATTTGGCTTCTGTCCTTGTTTATTTGGTTATCACGTTAAATTTCCTAATTGATTTTTTTATTTTTAAATTGCATACATGTTATTTAAAGCTAAGTATAATGAAATAGAGTAGTTTATCAAATGTTTAAAGATCCTTTCAAAGATATAAGATGGAGTGTCAGCCGTGCGATAGTAAAAAATTATTTAAAGTTTTCGACGCATCAAAACGTAAACGTACAAGGAAGAAACATGAAGCAGACGATAGTAACTCCAGTACTATTGTTACAGATCATTCTGCGGGAGTAAGTATAAATTCAATAAATTATATGAAAGATTAGCTTTGACCTGCGGCTTTGCCTGTCGCCTGCGGGTAAAAGAAAATAATTTCTTCTTAATTTAATATAACTGACTACAGGCGCGGTGACATTGCATCTCGTAGCACCAGTAAATTAATATATTACAAAAGGAAAAATATAAATATTTTTTATTTGAGCCAACCACGGATTTATTAGTATGTAATATCATAATTATCAATAAACGTTACCAACGGATATTATTTTAACAAAGCTTAAGCTTATTGAGTATTCTCAATATTTGTCTGCAAATATCAAATAAAAATGTATGAAGCTTGAACTTTCAACGTAACTTTTGTATATAATGAGTATTAACATGTACTCATTTTAAATAAAAATAAATAAATAAAGAAATAAATTTAAATATTTTGATATGTACATTATCTGGTGCAATTATTTGTTGTCTTTGATTAGATCCTTGTAAGATCTAACTTACTCATCTCTATTTAGGCATGAACTAATTTTATTAAGGTCACTGCAATTTAAAATAATACATTCTGTAGAACTTTTAGTTAACAAATATTTTTATTAGCAATTGGATATTCATTATTAAAAACTACTACAGATACTTATAATTGAAAACTGCTTTAGGGTGGTCAAGGCAACGGGCGCAGGATAAGCTCTACTAAAGCTAGTATTCAAGATATGTCACCGGCTCCAGGGGTTAATGAGGGAATCCAAGATAATATTAATAAAAGGTTTTTCTGTTTTATTGTTATTTTCTACATAATAGTTTGAAACAACTTGTATTTTTCATTGATTTTTTTTAAATTACATTCGAGTAATTAAGTAGTTTTACTGAATCTTTATCATATAGTATATTATGAGAGAGATAGAATATTGTGTCATCGGCAGCAGCACAGCATTATCTCTGTGCTCATTACTTCTGATATAGAAAGATTACATGAGACAGTTTTGGAAAATTCAATCTTTTAGATGAAAACTAGCCAATTATACGTACACATTGAGTCGCACACATCTGTACTAATTGAACATTCCCTGTAGATAAACTCAAATTTTAACAATTTAATAATTATAAATATTATTAAAGGAATATTATAAAAATATAAAACTGTAATAAACGTGGTAGATATATGAGCTAATTTGTAAAAGTTCTAAGATAAATATGTATCGTTAGGGAAAGAGATCACAGCCCGTCGGTAACGAGATCACCTGACGGCCGCCGACCACGCTCTCCGCGACGACATCGACGTATAGCGTATGCCATTTCATATTGATCTACAATTAAATAAAATTACTTAGTATTTATAAACGTTTCTTTATACATAAGCTATTAAGATTTACCATTGAATTTTATAAATTTTAGTATAAATTTTAACAACAACGTAATTTGCAGAAGGGAAGGTATATCATTAGCTCTTAAAGCTGGTCTCGTATCAACTCCTCGATCTATGACACCCAATCCTCAGGTAAATGAAAAGTTAAAACCTCTCAGTTTTATTCAAACAGTAATATGTTCCTTTTATGTCTAAACCAAGATTTATATTTAGGAGGGCGATGATGCTATCGATTCTATTCCTCAAGATCATGATTCCTTTATATACGCTTTTTTGGAAGAGGCTATAAAGAGAGACAAGAAAAAGTAAGTAAACCTACTGTAGCACTGATCCAGTGCAGTTGAACATACAGTATATAAGTATTTAATATTCTGGATAAATAAAGTAGAGGACTTTTAAACTTAGGTATATTTTTTTAGCTTCACGCTATATACCGCACGAGGCAAGGTAGGCGGAGGGAACCGGGAACCTAGTGTTAAGACACTCCGTTCCACTTCCGTTCCTCACTTTCCGCCGAATTTGAGGCATTGCGTGTTGAGTGGCGGAAATCAACACCGCACTTTGCTTTATTACCAAAGCGAAGAAATTAAACATTCAATACATATTTAAATTGAAAATATTAAATATTTCAATATCTCGACTGGGGATCGAACCCAGAACCTGTCGGTTACAGTTACACACTTTTGCCGCTGCGCCACGACAGACCTGACGTTGAGTTATTATCAAAGGAAGAAAAGAACAAAGAAAATAATTATGTTGTATAATATAAAAAATCGTTGAAAAATTGTTATTAATAGCTAACATTTTTTTGCACTCGTTAATCCAAATATTTTTAACTAAAATTATGCAAGTTATTTACTATATGTTATTTGCTATTTAATCACAAGTAACAATTAATGGTGCCTTTATCTGGGCTTAGAGGAACGTGACAATTAGGCATGCTTTTTCGTGTATGCTGGTTTACTTCGATTTATAAGACGTTAATACGTACAATTATTGAGCAGATACAACTTGATAAGTTCTTGAGTATTGTGTAAGATAACTCAAGCTACCGTTTATTAAAAACGAAGCGACAATATTAGGACAAACGTGATCATTTATAATGATATATTAGGCATTATTGGATAGACGCGAACTATTTATAAGTGTTTATTATGAGTGTTTTATTATAATTCATATATTACTTGCTTTAACTTTTTTCAAAATGGTAATAGCAAGCGTCAGAGTAAGCATGAAGATCATTCTCACCACGACGAGTCTTCTACAAAAGGAAAGCGTCACCACCACCGACATCACAGGGACGAGACAAGAGATCGACATAAGTATATTTTTTACTCAATTTTGGTTTCATGAATGAGTCTTACCACTTGTAGTTGAATTAGTCTTCAATTTTATTTATAACGTTATATACAGATCACGAAAAGAAGAAAAAGCTAATGTAGATCAAATAGCGCTTCTGGAAACCTTTGCAAAACTGTGCGCTCAAATGAATCAGACAGCAGCTACTTGCCCAAATGTTAATCAAGTGGTGAGTTTTCCTTCTTATGAATACAAAAACTATATAAGCACCTACATAGTTTTTGCATTTAATTTAGTTTCAAATAATTAATTTTATGTTTTTAGTTATATAACTAATTATAGGTAATTTATGTTGTGACATTTGCAGCCTCGATCACACAGTCATAAATCGTTGCAATGTGAAGTGGTTTCTAAGCGCGACTGTGTTGAAGTCGAACAGACTCCCGTTCTGCTACACAGTCGGAATCATTCCAAAGATAATATGTCACCGTCGAGGATACATAGCCATGATCATTTTTGCAATAGAAATAGAAGTCGCGATGTTGTACCCAGTAACAACAGAGATGTTATATGCGATAATTGTGAGTCTTATGAGAGAGACCAACCGAAGTACTGCAGTAAGGCTAATATCGAACCTGGAAGATACTACGACTACGATAGATATGAATACCCGCCTCGAAATACTCAAACTAGAAGTCGAATTAATGGACATTTTAGACATATTCCACAAGAAGAGGATGTTAGAGAATTTGAAGATCAAAAGCGTAAATATGAGGAGAAACGGCGATTATTCGAACAAAAAGCTAGTAGAAGTTTCGACACATACAGAGAAAGTTATGTAGATGAGAAAAATTACCGCAGAACGTCTAGAAGTGACGGCGTTAAGGACAAACGTTATGAAGATACTGGATATAAAGACAGGAAGTATGATGACAGATGCAGTAGAAAAAAATATTACGATGAAAAAGATATAAGACAGAAGAAGTTCGCTACATTGCCGACTGAAAATTGCCGGTCGAGACGCGATTTAGAGAGATTGGAGAAGATGTCGATTGCATCAAAAGAAGATTATAAAGATCGGGACAGGTATTCGGAGAAAGAAAGAGACTCTGGTTTAAGTGCAGTAGATGGTGAGACTAGTACCGTGAGTGGGAGAAGTAATTATTTGCGCGTTGTAAAAGTATGTATACAGTTCACTACACAGATATTTGTATCCTAAATCTAAAAATAAAACTAACAACGATTTACATTTGTAGCAAGAAATTTCTGAACAACGGGAGGCTATGGATAAAATGATGCAATTATGGAAGGAATTGATGCGTTGTTTTAAAGGCGTTTCACAAACTCAAGTGACAGATAAAACTAATGTAAGGACTGACGTTACTATATACATATACCTCTATGTATAAATCGGCGTTTTGGTCACAAGTTCAACAATTTTGTCAATTTGTTTAAATTGATTATTAACTATCCTTAAAATAGAATTCAGTTAGCCTCGGCGGTTCCACAGTTTTGCAGCGCACGCAGATATTTTTTTATTGTCTCTACTTTATTGATGACAATAGTTAGGTTTACGAAAAAAAAAACCGCAAGCACTAGGGAATTTTCTCTCTCTCTCAGTATCACACTGTATCCCGATCATGGCAGAGTAGGCAAACCTCGGAACCTCGTGATAAGACACTCCGCTCCGTTCCCCATTCTTCGCCAAATTTGGGGTATTGCGCATTGAGAGGCGGAACTCAACGCTGCACTTTGCCTTTAGAACGAAGAAATGGAAATATTAAATATTTTAATTCTTCGAATGGGTATCAAAGCCATAACCTGTCGCGTTGACAGACACACTATTGTGCTCCTGTGTCACGACTGTATTGAAATCAAAGCCGTTATGTGCGCTAAAGTTTGGTATAAGTTTGCCGCGACAACAACAAATGACGGCAACTAGATAGAGCAATAAAAGGTGTACCATTTCTTTAGTTTCGGTAAAGGTTTCGGTATTAGGAAATATATTTGATATCCGCAATTTTCGCTACACAGGAATCAGCAGACAGTATGCGCGAGTCTGCCGCGGCGCAGCTCCGTCTGTGGCGCGAGTGCATGCGGCGCTACGAGACCGTCGCGCGCGACGTCGGCGACACCGACGCGCGTCTTATGGTGAACACACGTTGAATTACTGCATTTGTTTTAAGAAACAAATAATTATTATAAACTATATGTGCAATGTAAATTATGAAAATATTTTATTTTAGCTTCGCAGTTTTGTCGAACAAAGATAGAACAAAAATTGAATGGTTTACAGACACAACATTTTATCAGTATTAAGTATAATTAATTTAATGCATTGTTAATTAGAGCCTTAATAATCTTATTTATTATTAGTAAAATAATAAATATTTTTGTGGTGCTGTAAGTTTAAGCATTATTTTGACATTTTAATGGTTTATAACTTTGAGTATTCTTAGAATTTTATTAGAGCAAAAGCTAAAAAAAAACTATATCTTTAGGAGGAAATAAACAAGCAACGATCAGAAATGGCAGAAATGGCCAACATGTGGCAGGAGTGTCTGCAGAGATATAGAGATATGAGCAATGACTTTAATAGCCTCAAACAAAAGGTGAGGCGGCGACCTTCTTGTCTTTTATTTTACCACCAAAAGATTTCATTCATTTAGTCTCTTTTTTCTGCGTTCATTATTGATCTTATTTAGCAAATTAGGAAAAATATACTGTATATATAAAAACAAATAACTAATACATTAAAAATATCAACAAAAGAAGATTAGATCAAGCAGTCTTTTTTTTCTGCGTTCATTATTGATCTTATTTAGCAAATTTCTTTTGATATTTTCAATGTATAAGTTTCAGCATTGTTTAAAGTCCATCTAATTTTATATATTATAAAATTATAAAAATTAAGAATGTTTTAATAGTAAGAATGTCATACGGTTGTTTGAGGCATCCCTCAAGTTCTAAGTCACTTAAAAGAGCCCTGAACCATAACTTACATTGGCACCAAAGTTCATAAAACGTAAAATTGATTTATTCATCGCCATTTACAATTTTATGAGACAAGTTTTCTTAGACATATTCGTACAATATTCATATTCATTGTATCTGGTTACTGCACTCGTTATTGGCATTAAAATATTTTTTCATTTAATTTTATATAATTTCATATTAGTTGGCGACATCAGAAAGCCCAACCCGAGCGGCGGCTCCGCCACTTGTATGTGCGGAAGGCGAAGGTCCTCTGGCCACTCCGCAATATAGAATACCGCCTAATTATCCTCAAGTATGAAAATATTTTTATTCATTGAATAATATTGCAATAGTATTTAATTTGTACAATACGTTTAGTCCCTTTCTCACTCTAAAGATTTCAATACACCATTTATATGTATCTACAATAGCTGTAAATATTAGCTATATTTACAGCTATTGTAGGTACATTTAAATGTACCTACAATAGCTGTTACTTATTTGTTTAAAGTAGCTTTATTTTAAAACTATGGATTTATGGATGGATTTTTTTTAAATAATATCAAAATAAAGTAATATGAATACAGTTTTGTATGCTTTATTTATTTAGATATGAAAATATTATTTCCACATTACAAATAGTTATAAGTCGTATAATCTTGTTGTTTTGTTATTAGATGCCCCCAATACCACCCGGATACCCAGGTGGTTCGCCGCTAAGATCGCGCGCGTCCGCCCCACCCGCATGGTGGTGGGCGGGAGATCAGTCGCCTCCACGCAGAAGATCTTCACCAGACTCGAGAGGATCCAGGGACAGACGACACCGGCATAAGGATAGAGATCGTGGTATGTTGATCTTTTAAAACGATGTTAAACCCTTTTTTTTGGTAATGTTCATTAAAACTATAGTGCTTGAGTGTGAATTAAGCTTTATATTAATCTGGCACATAACAGGATAGGCAGAGAAACTTGCGTATCTGTATTAAATAATTCCGATTTGTTTCTCATTTTCCGCCGAATTTTAGGCTTTGCAAGTTGAGTATCGGAATTCAACGCCGCGCTATGCCTTGTTAACAAAAGAACAAATGAAAACATTGTACTATACTTACATTGAATAGGGACTATAATATACATTGAATAGGGATCGAACCTACGACCAGCGCTACGTCAGGTTAGTCCTGAATGTGAAATTGTACAACTTTTAAAAATTAACTAGGTAGTGACTACTAAACCTAAATTTGTTATGACAAACAATTTTTTTACACTACTAATAATAGTAGTCTCTTACCATCATAAACATAAGTTTATGTTGTAAAATAAAACATTCTGAAATAAAAATAGCATTCGGTTTTATCACAATGTATATAGAAACAGATTTAAAGTGGAAAGTTAATGTTAAACAAAAATCTTTTAGTTCACTTCAGTGTGTATGATTTTTTCTAAAGTTTATAATAACAAGAAACATAGAAAAATTATATATTCCACATTTTTTTTGTCAGATGAGTCAAGATACAAAGAGAAAACTAAGGCGAGTGGAGCACGTTCAGAACATAAACATAGAAAACGATAACAATTTATATGCTTATAGAAATTATTTGCCAGGAGGGTCTGTTTGTTCCCAAAATGTAAAATTATTGTATAAATCAACCACTTGTTTGTTAAATTTTAAGTTATCGTTTCGTTTTGATGTGTTTGTATGTATATTGTTTTTTTATAGAAATGTTTCTTTTGTGTTACTTTTTTAAATAAATATTTTGGTATATTTGGTATGTCTATTTATTCTATTTCCATTCCAATAAACATTGTACATTTAAATAACGCTTACGTAAATATATTGAATACTAGTTATTCGATATAGAGGCACAAACGTGCGGCTGACGAGACAAGCTGTAGGTGTGATCCCCACTCTAGAAAATGAAAGAAAGGAAGGGAGCAGAAGCAGTTCATCCTTAAATTAGGTTCTCAGGTTCCGTCTACTTAAACTGCTATATGCGGGATCTCATGAAGCTAAAAAAAGAGTAAATATTGTATGAATTTGTCAGTAAAGGTAAATAAAACACAGAAATTCTTTCCACAAATCATATTTTCAAGAGAATATTGATCTATAATGTATAAATAACTATGTTTTTCATAAACTTTGTCGTTTTAACAATAAAATGACAAAATTATTAACAGGATTGCCAAACGTAATTAGATGGATGTAAATAGATAAAAACTCTATGGATAATACGTATTAATATTTCTACTGTCGAGTGTCATTCAGTCATTCGTATGCTCAAATAGTTTCGGGCATGAAGACCAAAGTAAACCACAATGAAGGTCTAGACACTAGTAAAGGACGTTTTAGCGTAATTTTTAAGTCTAAAAATTTAGGAGCCATTTTTGGTTTGATCATAGCGATCTATATTTCTTAAATGGTTCTTTTAGGCTTAACAAGTTCATTACTAGTACCTAGATAACATACTACGTACGTGGAAAAAGTATAAATCTTATTATATACATGAGAATATTTCGACTAAGTTTCAAACTCACACGACTTAAATCTAGCTACAATGGAAAGGAGAACTAGAATTATCAAAACGTTGGCCTCTTTTAATGTTATGAATTACACTGAAGATGCTTAGATACTGCTATAATATAAATCACACAATATTCTAATTTAGCATTATTTTGCTCAGGTTATTATATAAACAAATGACTTTTACAAATCAACTAAATTCAGCTTTACAGTAAAAAGGAAAACTGACGCTTACAACTTTAGTATATTTAAACTTATTTATAATCACTACCAGGAAATGTATTACAAAATACAGTATTCACTAAGTGGTCGACCCCGTCCAGGTGACGCTCGAAACAGTGCATTGTAGCACCTCTTTGTTAACGGCCACTCATTTATTTGTCTTGAGAGAGTTCACACAATAACCATTCATTTTATACAGATTCTTTTGAAAATGTGGAAGACAAAACGATAAACTTAATTATTTATTTCGAATATGGATACAAGCAAAATAGGTATTTTCTTGTCACATTGTTAGCTATTTTTTGAGATTATTATTTTAAATATTGATTCCATCATAAAAAATCCCGTTCGATAAGTTTCATATAGAAACATTTTATATACCTATTTTATATTTATTTGGTAAAGGAGCGTCTCGTTCGTTACGTGCGTTGCTTAGGTAACTCATATACATTTAACTCCGGTGTGACTCTCTATACAAAACATACACTTATCTTACAACTAAGGGTTGTTTAATAAATACATATTAAGATCATAATCATCAATTTCTTCTTCCTATGGATCCAGTTGGGGTCTTTGGACGAGCGGCTTTTATTAGTAAACCTGAAAAATAAAATATTAATTACTCAATTAACAAAATTAATGTATTAAAATTACCTTCAATCTATACATATAACAAATTTGTATCTGATCACTGTCCGTACATGGAAGATATATTAAATCCTACAGGGAACATTTATTATTGTAATAGGACCCATAATGGTAATTTTAACATTTTTGTCTGTTTGTTTGTGCGTTTGTACGCGTTTATCTCCTAGACTTAAATGCTGTTTTCACAATGATATATTTGCAACCTTTATGGAACATATAATATTAGTTCTATTTAAATCGGTAACTAAATATTAAAGTTTTATTTAAATTGGTAACTAAATACAAAATTGCTACAAAACGTTTAACATAAACTAAACAGTTGAAATTATTATTTTCAATGCATAGATATTATTTTAAAAGTGATAATGTTATTAGAACACGAAAGTACTTGAGATTGCGGTTAGTAAATAAAGTATTGACTGGCGAAGCCGCGGGCGGATCGCAAATTATAAATAAATGTAGACGCTTCTTATTAAAAAAGTGACGGTTGTGTGTTAAAATTCGATTATAGAGGATGTGTATATTATATAATTTATCAGAGGCAGGGCATAGCGTGATAACACGAGAACTTAAGTGGAATGACCTAATTCTATACATTAACTATAAATACATTTTACATATTAAAGCAAAATTTTTTTTTTTAGCTTCACGCTGTATCCCGTACAAGGCAGGGTAGGCAGAGGGAAACCGGGAACCTGGTGTTAAGACACCCCGTTTCGCTTTCCGTTCCCCACTTTCCGCCGGAATTTGAGGCATTGCGTGTTGAGTGGCGGGATTCAACGCCGCGAAAAGCGTTAAAGCAAAATAATAAGTATAGATTAAAATTGAGTCAAAATAGCTAACGTTGTGTACTGTAAATAACATTGTATATTAAAAATAACACTGTATATTAAAAATACACTCCGAGTGTCTTAACAGTAGGTTCCCAAGTCCCTTTTGCCCTCCCATGTGCGGGATACAGCATGAAACTAATAGTAACTTAGTTACGAATAGTAAAAAAGAAAACCTAATAAGCTACAAGAGAAAAAAAAGCTCCATCTATATGTTTGTACCTTAACTCCATAAGCCATCTCGTAGCCTCCCTTGCTTTGCATCTGATTTTGTATGGAGTGGAGGAGCGACGACGGCATGTCCACGTCCGTTGACCCTGCAATTAAAAATTGAAGCTATTAGTTAAAATAATCAATTTACGTTATATTTATTGAATCAATTGTACTGTACTTGATTTTAACTTTAACTTATACTTATAATTAATCTATAACCGATCATGGTCTGTTCTTGAGAATGGTTATTCATTTAATGGGCTAAAAAAAGTTTTTTTATAAAATGTTTGTTTGTTTGTCTGTTTGCCTGTGTGCAGTTTTTACTATTATATTTTGGAAACCTTTCAACAGCAGTATATGTAAGTTTATTGCTTGCTTTATTTTAATTGTTAATAAAAAGTTAAGTGTACTTAAAATATTTAATTCAACAAAATTGTGACATCATTTTTATTTATTTTAAAAGTAATTGTGATTAGTACATAGATAGTGCATTTTAAGTAAAAGAACGTACATAATAATTTTTCCACATTATACTTAATGACCAATGTTATGAAAATAAATCGTCCAACATTAATTCTCAGATTCATACCTGTCTTATAACAAATAGTTAATAATTTACTTCTTAGTCGATGGCTTTCTTTCAACGTAATTATTTGGGGAAGGTCATTAGACAATGACTGACATCGATGTTAATAATTGAAATTTATTGCAATAATTAGCAAGATTGTTTGAGTCACGCTTTTATTTAAATTAGGGTAAGCCTGTTATATAGCAGGTATTTATTTATAAATAGACGTTGAAAGACATGATCATTTTAAAAAAGTATCGCAAATAAATATAAAACAATTTTAAACAATGTTTTGTCACTATAATAGCCGTAGTTATTCTGAGTAACAAATCTATACACTATATAGCAGTATTAGGTATATATGTATATTAAATGCAGCAAATCATAAAGGATAAAAGATATAATATTTATATTATATCTATATGTCTTAATGAATGCTATACGTATCTGTAACTTACACTATTTCTTATTATACAAAATTATACATTTACTGTTAATATATATATAATAATTGAATAAATCTATATGAACGGTAGGGTGTGTTTTATTACTATTTCCGTATTTCCTTTGCCCGCCCTACCATGTGCGGAATATAGCTGAGAGAAAAAGCTAAGATATAAACTAACTATATAAAGGTTTCTAAGGTTTTGCATAATTTCACAGTTTAATTTCATACCAATAAGAGAACTGTAAAACAATTATATAAAAAATATGATGTCTTTCATTTAGCAGTTAAAACGTGATTGTAGCCTTATCCGACCTTGCAAGTTGCGATCGAGTCTCAGTTAGGAGTCACGACGGCATTCGGGTCACCTTGTGAGAGCTGTCCTTGATACACTTGCCATTTCTAATCTGTCTGACTGCTGTTCTGCAGCTTTCAAAATGTTTACTTCACATTTATTTGTTTTATGTGTATTTCTTAGGCACTATGGTCTTGGCTTAGAAGCTTAAAATTCCACATTAACATTGTTACTTGATATAGATTTTATTGATAGTCAATATTGGGGAAGGAGAAAGGATTACTATTTAGAGGAAAGAATACAATTTATTTATTATAATTAAATTGAATGACTCATTAGTAGCAACTTGCGGCCATGCGAATAAAAAATACTTGTTTTATTTTTTAATTAAATCTATAATCTTAAAAAGGAAAAAAGATCATTCAATTAGGCTCATTTCACGCTATCGCTTTAGTAAGTACACAAAAATGACATAGAATCATTTTTGTTCGTAAAGAATTCATTAGACCAATGAAATAACGGGTTATTGGGAGAATTCGCCTTTAAAGAATGCTGTCTTTGGCCCATCAGTCGTAAACTATTCTTGTTGTAAATGTCACGAAGATGGACGGCGGAAATGAGTTAAGCATAAAGCCGGATGTATGAAACAAAATACAGAATATGTATATTTTTTTAAATATTCTTAACATATATATGATTTTTAGATAAAAAGATTTTTAAATACAATTTAATATTAGCTATGTTCTAAATTGTCTTTAATGTAAAGATATTTTAACAAACTTGTGAATCAGCTTCTTTTCCATATAAAAGAATGTGAGATGTATTGTATCTAGTTAAAAAAATCTTTGATATAAAAAGATTATACTTGAGAAGTAAAACAACTACTTACTAGTAGTCAATTTTTTTATTAGAGTAAAAGGAACATTTAAAATTCAATAAACAGATAGCACACTTTACGATCCTATCATTAAAGCGAAATCGTTGCAAATAAATTATAAAGACTTAATTAATATTATTTTCTCCCATATTTCAAGTGTGTTCTGGGTAAAGTTAATGGATGAAGAAAATCGCTTTCTAGCAAGAAATTATTTTGCCTCTAAGTAACACTTAAGCCGATTAGAAATCAATTTTATATAATTTATATTACAACTGCACGAGGCTTTACTTCAAGGTTTATTTATTATCTATTAAATATTGTTTTAACATGATCGTTGAGTTAGAAAAAATATTTAATTTCACTTCTTTAAGTTTTAATAACACAAAATTCTATAAACTTACTTGAAATTTAAGTTGTGACATTAAGAGCAATAACGTTACTAAGTACGAATAACTGCTTGTGACGGTCACTTTGATGTGAATGTTTTATTTATTATCGATAAAAAATATGTTTAATTTGAATATGTTAATTATACTAAGGTATTTAAAATCTAGATTTCAAATACGGTCGTATACAGATGTGATTGTTTGTGAAGTATTCCCTCGATTCTAAAAAACAATTATATCAATAAACACATTTTACTCTAAAATCGCAACAATTATTAATTTATTACTAATACTTCTTTTCCCAGGCACCGAAGCGTATAAAATATATTATAATACCGACAATACGGATGATAACATGAAGGGTTATGAATGAAATCGCAATTTGGCTGTTTTATCTACCTGGCCTGGCTGCCTTTAACGTATTGGTGTCGTAAATTGCATTGTTCGGTAACTACACTTGTAGGTTGTTAGGTTAATATTGTTAGGTACTTGTGTTTAATTATTATTTTAAGTTGCTTTAAACTTGAGCTACGTCATATTAACGTTTTTTCATTAATATGGAATAACAACCAAAGAATTCATATTCATATTTGAACACACAAAATGTTGTCAGTCTGAATAATTTTCAAGACAAATATTACAAAAAAATACTTTATACTACATCTTTTTAAATATTGGACATGGCATATTTAAAATATTATCATGCCCACCTTACTAATCATAATTAAGAAAATAGTTTATTTTTTTTAATGAAATCCATTGCATTGTTGTTCGATATGGCTAATTATTAAAGGTTAGGGTCAAAGCCTTTCCAAGCATTAAAATGACCTCAGTTTGAGGTCTTCGCAGTTAGTAGTATAACGAGGTAATATCAATTATATAGGATTATATTTGTCGTAATATAGACATAAACGAGGGACGTATCCAGTGTGTCATCTTAAGAATTTGTATTTGTCTGCCTTATAATTTCGTATGACACGCTGTTTTTGTCCTTGTTTTTAGCGTACATAATTACATAACAAAGAGAACAACCGTTGTAAGAAAAATAATATTTTTTAAAATGTACTTTGCTTTGCGTTTTTATACAAAAAAAAGTTAAAGTTGCTATGAAAATATTTATAGGTTTTATAATGTAAATAAACAAAAAATCATAAATTCCGTTAGGATTAAATGTAATTATTGATATACATATAATGATTTGATGCAAATAGTGAAAATATCAAAAATAAAGAAAAATAAATATGAAAAATAAAGTACATTAAAATTGACATAAACACAAATATTATGTGTAAATAATATAATTGTATATAAAGTGTTATTTCAAATTAATTGTATTTATATTTTGTCATGGCTGTATATCATAATATATTCGGATAATAAATAACCTATGTAAACATGTACATGTAGATGTTGCTCGGACTGTCGATACGTGTGAAAATAAGAATAATATTTATAAATTTAAAACCAACATGATGAAATTTCAAACATTATAACTAAAATTATAAGTTATAAGTTGTCACTTCTATCGGCAGTCCCTATGACAGCCAATATATTTTTTTAATATTAACACACATAAAATACATGCTGGTTGGTCATTAATTCTATATTTATATATACAGTTTGCTAAGGAAATTGCAAATTACTACAGGGTTATTACTTGTGGTTTTAATTTTAGTAATGTGTTGTAGTACAAACTTCATTAGTTAAGTAATCGTGTTACTTTTTGGATGACGTCAACCATGGCGTTCATACTGACATGACTGACAGCCTATGTTAGTAAACAATCAACAGCCAGCATGTTATTATTTTACGTGTACGTGCTCTTCTGAAAATCTGTTAAAAGCCACAGTATTAAGAAAATAAATAAAACAAAGAACTTTATAAAAAAAAATACGAATACTCATACATTAAAAAAAGGATTTAATAAATTAAATGAACTCATTTGTATTTCCTACCTAATGAAATAAAAAAGGCCGATTTTGTATTTTTCCTAAAGACGTTTTAGTTTACAACCGATCCGTTAGTCGAACTATACCTACTTACTAAACAGTTTAGATATGTATGTTATTTACTACGGGAATGGAAAAAACTCATTTTTTTAAGACTAATTTTAAATATAGTTAAAAATATAATTCTACTGCCGATTTGGTATGTTCCACTAACTCCGTTAGATATATAAAAGTCAAACACAGTGTAAATAAGAATTGATCGTTCTCTTTTGAAAAATATTTATTTTATCTTCAATAAAGAGTTCTAAATACTTTCTATTTTAATGCAATACGCTTTTATTTAATAAAAATGTGGTAAAAATAATATATATCTTTATAGAAATATGTCTCATTAAATTGAAGTCATTCAAATTCATTCTACCAAGTTTAGAGGATGTCTGAATGGCGATGAAGATAGCCTTTAACCGATTGTGTGGATTATGACAATCAGCATTGCAGTTACGTGCGACGGCGAGCGTCCGTTTTATCACTGGAATATTTTAATTATCAACTGTCGGATCGTTTAAGTAATATATAAATGGAACATATCAAAATACTTAATTAGCCTTTGTTTGTTTATGTTGTAATAAGCACTTTTCAAGCTGTTGTTGTCGATTTTTTATTGTTTTACCATATTAAGCTTGTTTTTATTATTTTTATAAATGTCTATGAGTTATTCTTTAATGAACAACACAGATGAAAATAGAAAAATTATGTAAATAAAACGTTTAATTATGTTGAACTTTACTTTACAAATTAAACTCGTCTTCCTTATAAAAAGAAAATAGTGAGGTAACAAAAAGGAGCGAAACGCGCAAGTAGTTTTTGAACGTAATTTATAAGACCATTTAACATATGGCGTATGTAAGTAATCAGTAACACACTCGTCGGGCTTCAGTGAATTTTAATTAGTGTTGAATTTTAAACAATTTGCCGAAACACAAGTTTATTGTTTTATTACTATATCAAGAACAACTATACATTTGTAATCCCTAACTGTCCTCCTATATTGAGGACAAGAAATCATTACATAAATAATATTGTTTCAAACTATTTATAATAAAAAAACAATGACTTCTTGATTCATTAATTAAATGCTTTTTAACAAGTTGAGTAGTACAGTACATAGAAATCATGCATAATTATTTTTTTCTGTTTATATTCTTTATGTGAAATAGAAGGTCCTGAAAAATAGCAGAAATGTATAAATATATAATAAAATATTTTTTGTTATTACACAATTATGCCATAATAATAATTTGTTGATGACTCTACTTTTTTTTTACAAATACACAAAAGGAAGAATGCCATTATATTTTATGTTTATCCTAAAATTGTAATGATAATTTTCTGTTTTTTCTTATTTAGAACTAATTATGTGTAATATACACTAACTACTAAAGGTTTTTTTTACCATAATATTTATAGCCAAGATATTCAAAGTATGCAGTAATAAAGCTAAAAATTTTGCTATATCCTAAAAACTATAAATTTAATTTTAGGCATAACGATTATAAACGTAATTATAAATTTTATGCTAATGTTGTTGACATTATATCTATATACAATTTTATATATATACATATAT
>JAXGGP010000086.1:5892128-5904550 GCA_035584415.1 Eueides aliphera
ATTATTCATTCCTTTCGTGACGTAGGGGCTGGTAACTGTATATACAGGGGCTGTGGACTGTACACATGACAGGTTATGTGTTCGATCCCCATTCTAAGAAATTATATATTTAGAATTAACATTTCTTCACTCTGTTAAGCAGGCAAAGCGCAGCGTTGAGTTGCAGCATCACCCTATACCTCAAATGCAGTGGAAAGTGGGAAAACGAACGTACTGTCTTATCACTAGGACACTAGGACTCCAAGTTCTCTCTGCATAACCTGCTATGTACGAGATTCATCATAGAGTTGAAGACGTCATAAAGTTGAAATAAATGCTAATATAAGACTAAGGCATTACGTACATACATAAGTCCTAAGTTCCTTGCTTTTCGTTTCTTCTTCTTAATGCTTACGATTAATATTATTTAATGATTATATGATATGGATAGATAGAATTTTATAGCGGTAATTTTTATGTATTTTTGGAGAAAATTGACATTTTCTTGGTTTTTAATTGCATTAGCGCAGCAAATTCGTCACCGAATAATCTTAAATTAAAGAATAAAGGGTATAGTGACATGTATTAAATGGATTCCGCCTAGACTTAAAAACTAATTTTTTAAAAAAATATTTTATAAACGGGTAGAAAATGTTTATAATATAGATATGTACTGTATAACCTACTTACATAATTAACTTTATACATTCCTTATTTATTTTTAAATCTCGTCCTACCAGAATGCTAAGCGAATTGAACGGGACCAGCTTATTTAGTCGAACTAAGCAACCTCGTTTAATAATAGATATAAAGAAAAAGCTATATGCTATTTTATTTTTTCTGACCAACCATGCATGTATCTGATTTTTGCGAATTTTCGCTACTGAAAGATTATTGCGTAGAATTATTACTTGGAAAGAATGCTATTTATTAAATATTGTTAACATAATTAAAGTCATATTCCAGACTTATGAAAGAAAAAAGATTTTTTAGAATACATATTTTTCTAAATAAATAACCTTTACTAAAATGTTATTTGTTTCTAATTGTGGGATATCACTTCGAATGTGTTAAAAATAAATGTTACATACCTAATATTGTTTATTTTGTGGAAGAAACGATGTAAGTTGATTATTTAAATAAAAAAAATATATCTAAACATGATATTAAGATATATATTCACCGGTCTATATAGACAAGAAAGTAGATAAAGCATAATCTAAACCATTGATCTCATTTAGACTGCAATTTCTTTGTAAAAACAAACTGTAATTACCTCAGTGTAAAGTAAAAGCTTGGTAATTATAATGCTGAGCTTTCTTCTGGTCGTAAAATGAATGAAATTATACCCATCCTTCTGAGAACTCGTATAATGAAGATGTGCAGAAACCTACATAACATAAGCATTGGTTTATAGTTATAAGTACTCGTAAGTAGGCTTACAATAAGACATACGTACAATTAGAGCTTATATAAGCTCTAAGCTCTGATAGGGTAGGCAGAGAGAACTTGGGAACTTAGTATTAAGACAATAAAATATCTATAATTAATTTAAATTAATGTTACGTGCGTTTTTTATGTTTTATATTACTATTATCTAACGAAACTTTATATTTATTAGTTGTAACAAAAATGCATCTTTAAATAAAAATTAATGTATTAAATATTTATTAGCCAAGCGTTTTCGAAATTTCATTTTAACATAAATAAACGTTAATCGTTTATTTATGATATAATAATTTGCATACAATTAACTTGGCTTATAAAATTGTGAAATTTCTTAATTTAATTTTGATGAAGTTGAGATTAGCATAATAGAGGTCGTGAGTTCAGGTGTTTAATTGTAATACCTTTTTATACGCTAAAGTATTTGTTCTACATATATTTCATTTACGCCATGGTTGTGCAAATGTGAATATTGTAATGGCTAATCGCATATGGCTAACAGATTATGCTCTACTTTGGACAAAAAGTCAAAACGAAGCGCTTTCCGAACAGTAAATGTTTGATTGCATACTCAGTGCTCATGCGACAGACAGACCCTATTATAAGATTAAATAATCATTTTTTTATAAAATTATGATGAACAAATTCTTCATAAAATTAAGACATATAAATTCTTCGTGTATTACCGTCCTAAACCATTTATTTTACAACCTCATCAACCAAACAATGCACGTTTAATTAAGAAATCACACTGGACCAGACATGTATTGCTTACTTATAAGAAAAGCAGCTTTTTAAAAAACACCTCATAATCGAATATTTAAAATGAACAATGATCGCATTATTCTATTTACGATAAGATCCCACGCCCACGACCCTCGAAAGTGAACCTTGCGCAGTAATAAGCTATTGTTCATGTGAGATATACAAGCTAGAAGTGTGAAGTACTTTATTTTAGGTAAAGTTTTTTTTTTTTAAAAAACATAGAAGTGACGTTTATACAGATTTTTCTGCTTCAATTATTTTTTTGGATTTTATGTCATGTAATTTTTTATTTGTTCCTTATCTCTTACAATATTCTGAACAAGCTGAACTGTAAAAAGTTTGAAAACTTTATTGGAATAATTTTTTTTCAGCTTACACTGTGCCCCACACATGGGGCAGGGTAGGGGGAAATAAGGAACTTACAGTTAAAACACTCCGTTTCGTCTCCCACTTTACGCTGAATTTGAGGCATTTGCCTTTCTATCAAAGCGAAGACTTGAATGCATTTAATATTTCATTTTTAATATATTAAATATTTCATTTCATCATGTGGGGGTCGAACCCATAACCTGTCGCGTTTGCAGCCACTCGCTTGTGGTCTTGCGCCACGATAGGGCTCAAGGAAGGGGCCTCAGGTGTTACAAAATAATATGGTTCTTTAGGGGAATGGATACATATATTCATATCGAATGAGATTGAACACAATAATTATGAAATCCCAAATTTCCCAAACGTGACGTCACGCTACTTAATTAAATATTCATTTAGTTTGCAAAAGTAATTAGAGCTACGGTTACTTTTACAGCCATTGCGCCACAGGCAATAAAATTTAATTGCCTTAGATTTTTTTTATCGATATCAAATATCCATTGTTTTGATCTTATCTATAGATTATATCAATGTCTAGATAGCAGATTATTGATTGACATCGTGCATAATAGAATTATGAAAATATTATGTAGAGAAAAATACATTTATTCCTTTTAACGTGTGTATATACCAAGTGTGTATATACAATATTATACACTCTCTTTATTATGGGCTGTTTTGTAATTTATCTAAAGCCCTATACCCACTGCGAAAGAGATATGAGCAGAGTGAGCGATCTTGCCTCATTTTAAATAAAATTGGTTTACAAATAACAGTTCTTTCCTGCAGTCTCTTCATTACTCTTGCGGAAAAAACGTAGTCCTTACTCTTAAGTGGGCCTGCTCCGCTCACAGTGGAGACCAGGCTTAAGAGTACTATATTTCAACAAACTATTGTAGTGTACAAAAATGTATGTTTGCTTAGAATATAATATGTTTAAATATAGTAGTAATAATAAAGTAAAATCTACTACAACCTCTCATATGATAATATTTTTTTTTGCATTTATTATTTTACTTGCAAACTTATTGTCTCTTAAGCACCAAAAAATCAGACGACGATGGTGTGTGCGGAAATCCATAGAAAAAAGTTTTTTTAATTAAATTTAAAGTTCTAGAGACAGATTAAAAATTAAAAATATATATTATACTTTGTACAGATTTAAAACTTAAGTTTCTTTGTTTCTATTGAACGCCTAAGTAACTATACATTATTGTTCTTAACAGACATTACTTTCAATTCTGCACTAAGCTCACGAGTCAGGTTGCTGTTATTAGAACAAGTCAAAATAGAATATGTAAATAAAGATTAAATGTTTATTGACATACAGGAATGTTAGACACTTCCGTCATACATACGTAAGCAATTTGTAATATGATCTTAGTTTGCTTATACATAAATGGTCATGAAATTATAAGGACTTGTAAAGTTAGATTTAGCTAACATACTTATTACCTAAATAATATTTTATATCTTTTTAGTAACATAACCTACATTATATTTTGGTTTGTTTTTCTTTAAGAAAAAGATTCTGTAGTCTATTTTATAATTTATTAGTTAAAATGTCTATAATAAACTCTTTTTTATATAAAGTGAAGCCCTGGATCCTGTGGGTAATAACTGAAAGACATAAACATTACAAAAAACTCATATATTATGTAAGTTTCAATATTATTATAAGTACTATTTGGTAAATTTCTCAAGTTAAATGTAAAAAGAAACTCATTCTGTCGATGTTGAGTCATTCATGAATCGTAAGCGTTCACCGCTGTTGTATAAATATTCTTTATTATGTCTATTTTATATCTAAGGAGTAAAATAATGCTGACTAAATTTTATGTTTTGTAAAAGTTATATCGCAAATAAGGAGGAGAACGTAAAATTATTAACAAATTGTTACAAAAAAGAAGATCAACAAGTGTATTTTTCTTATATGGACGTCTAGTATGGTCTACACGTAACGCTCAGATTCTTCCATTCAAGAAAATTAAGCAAAAAGCGAGATTTTTTTTCTATAGATATCTATAGAATGGTCGTATGGATGAATATACAAGTTTAAAACATGACGTACAATATTAACACTTGGTAAAGCATATATAAATAATTCCACAGTCTCAGAAACATAAAAAAGGTAATTATACTTTTATTAATTTAACGAATACTGGATTAAACCTGAAATATTAAACCTTATTCTATTTGAACGAATTATTAGTACATTTATAGCGTCATCTATTGTAAATGCTGGATCAAACCACACAAAGCATCACTTGAGTCACTTGATGGAACTGAGAGAGCGCACGACACTAATTTTGATTGAAAGTACATGTATAGATTGGCTCTTCAAATTCATTTATTTCTCTTTATTATGTAAAAAATATGAAGAATCTTCTAGTATGAATATAATCTAAGCTCATCAAGACTCTACTATACATATATTGGATATATATTAGTTTATTTATACCTATCCTTATCGAGAAATATCTATATAATTATTTTAAGTTGATATAAAATGCGGCGTTAAGTTCCGCCACTCATCAACACACAATGCCTGAAATTCGGCAGAAAGTGGAGAACGGAAGTAGGAAAACTACCCTGCCAAGCGCGGAATACAGCGTGAAGCTGAATGAGTGAGTGAAATGTTTGTATAAACATAAATTATAGGCGTTGATTGGTTCTACTTTAGGCATTTTGTTTCAGCAGAATAAATAACTCTGTTACCATTAAGATGTCAAATGAGATATGGTATGTTGAGTTGCGGAAGTCGACTCCGCGGGTTAAAAAATATTAAATATTTCATTTCTACGAGTGAGGATCCACTGCCGACCACTGTCGCGTCGTATGCGTGTGCTCCGGCGCCACGACAGGCCTCTTTGTCCAACATGCTCCTATCTCTACATGAACTGAGTGAAGATTGAAGGATTACTGTCAATCATCACTATTTCCATTACTTTCACTGTTAGTTTATATTTTTAACTGATTTTTATTTATTAATGAAATATTGTCCATTCTACTAAGACATTTTATATCTATATTTTATCCAAACTACTATATTTTTTATCAGATATACCTATCATATTTCTATATGTAAATGGGATATATCTATTAGTTTAAACAACGTTTTTTTAAATTTTCATTTAATTATTTCTTATGTTTAATATATTTATCATCAGATGATCGAGGATTTAAGTTTTAATTTGACAATTTATAGTGTCCTAAGTCAAATTAACCGCGATGATACACACACTATAAATGGCAACAAGATAGCGTACACAATTATCAACACAGATAATTATTATTGTCTCACTGTTATTCTTAACAGCATGATTTGATACGCCTTAATGAAGAAGGACATTTGTTGAAGTAATGTATAATTATAAACATTTGTTCCCGACTAATTGGGGCCATCACCCATACATATGATATGGAAAGTTGTAAAAAATATATAATAATATTTATATTTTAAAATATAACAGATAATATTTTTTCATACTTCAATTGAACGTGGCTGCAAAAACCTTACTTTACTTTTTTCTATAAATATCTATTTACAGGGTGTATGTGGATCTTTTGACAAGTATTATTTTCTAAATTATACAGCTTTCACTCTGACTGAAGGCACAATACAAGATACAACATTCCAAAAAATATAAAATACATTGATTAGTAAGAGAGTGGTACTATTTTAAAAGTATACAAATTCGTTTCATAAGGCTCTGCCCTTACATATTCAATGCTATTGTAAAAATACCTCACCTATTATTCACGGTGTAATTAAATATTGAAGTTTTCCACTCCATAAATAAATGTCATTCTAGTTACATAAAAGGTTTATGCATATTATCTTTCATATTTTAAATGTATTTTAAATTTTATTTTAACTTCCATAAAATGTGAAGGGAAATTGTAGAGTTATTAAGCGATTTATTCACTGAAAATGCATTTGTAATTACCAAGCGGTCGTGTCTCTACATGAATGTTACCCACTTCCCTACTGAACTACTTTGAACTATTATGTGAGGTAAAATAAAAAACTATGTACTGTAATACCGGCTAAGTAGCTTACAGAACACTAGTGACTTTCCCCTGGTTTATACAAGTATTGCTTATTATATATAATGATGCAGCTTCAGATACCATAAACATAAACGTGTTAACTAAACATTAATATTCATTAGCTAGTAAAATCAGCTTCGTAGTGGCATTTTGAAATTCCAAATAATATTATTTTAAAATAAGTTGCAAAATTATAATAATATTAGAAAAATAATTTACTTTAGATGATACATTGAAATATTTCGCCGATATATTTGAAAATAGTATATAAAAAATTAAATTGCATAATATTTTCATATTCTCGTTGGTCATAGGATGTGGAAGTTAAAAGTAGATAATATCATTTATTGATAATATCATTATACGTGTATAGGGGAGAAGTGGTATGAAGGAGCTTTTGAAAGAACCACTTGCATTACGTCGGTAGTATAGGAAAGAATCTGGTTAAAAAATTTATTTTTTAGTGGCAAACTAAAAAGTAAAAATGTTGCTTTATTTAAGTTGTTTTTTGCTATTTTGTTGTTAACAGTTGTAGGTACACGGTTTATGTATTCAGTTTGTGCATATTAGACCATAGAGTATATATTTGACGTTGTAGATACGAAAAAGCTAAAAGACCAAAAAAACAGAAAAGACCTTTAAAGTGTATAATTGAAGAAGAGGTACGTGATGTCTTGGAAAAAGGACAGTCAATAAACAAAACTGCATTTGTGGTAAATATCTCGAGGGCTTACTTAACCAAAGTAATTAAAAAAGTAAAGGGTTTTCGTGTGTATTTTTATAAACACTGACCTAATATATAAAATAAGCGTATTTTTACAACAGACCAAGAGAATATGCTTGCGGACTATTTAAAGACAGCGTTTAAAATGTGCTGTAGCCTAACTAGACGATGATGATGAAGATGATGTTTTTTGTTAGCAAACATCATTTTCATCATCATCGTATTATTTGTTATTTTGTTAAATATTCGAGATTATTATTAATTAAAAATATCCTCTCCTTATATTTTAAGGTTACAAAATAATTAATATGACTGAATACTGTTTGTTAGACTCGCTTGTAATAAACAACTGATAGCAATTTATTGTCTTTTTCTTTTTTTAGTAGTGCTAGTAACCTGATTTAACATATTTCTTACAATTATATAATACTTTAAAATATAAACTGGCTTTTTCATAACTTATGATGGCTCTTTCAATATCTAAATGTTATGAAAAAGTCGAATGACACACTTTTTAAAAATGATAATTTTATTTATTATTTTATTTTGTTTAAAGTTTTTTCGTTTAAAATGACGTAATTAATTAAATAAATAAAAAGAATCACAAAAAAATCTAAATTTCTTCCATTTAAAGTATATTATTTGGTATGTTTAGAAAACTGGCTCTTTCGTGCCACTTCTCCCCTACTAACCTAATTTATAAACGACGTAAAAAATTCAACGTTTCTACCTAACGCCAACTTCAAATACAAATATAATTTATAAACAACCATCTCCAAGAACTGAACCTTTCACAACACGCCTATCTGGGTATGAACAAGAAGCGGGTGGCGGTTGCTACGACAACGTGATTCTATTTCGGTTGCATGCTTTCTGGGCCGGATTCCTTGCATGCACGGCCATTTCGACATGTGCAAGTGTATCACGTGAATTAAAGTTACTTATTGCTAGATGCTCGATGGAGTTCAATGAGTTTTAAGTAAAATTTAAGAGGAAATATAATAAATTATGCAAAATAGCTTTTTATATGGTGTTTTCGATTCGATCTTCATAAATGTCAAAATGAAAATATTGCTTGTCTAACAATACAAAAAAATATTGAATACAAGAAGATTTGTTTTTTTTTATTAGAAACTTAATTTTTTAAAATGACTAATAAAAGTAAAATAAAAATAAAAAATAAAAATTGACATTAGCTTATTGAACTTATTAAAGCTATCTTTTTAATGTCAAACAAAATTGTTATTAAAAATTTCATAGTGTCCTTTATTTCGTTAGGCCTCTTGAAAGAGCAAGATAAAATGCGTCTTTAAATTTTAGTAAGATTATACGTTGTCACCCCCATATAAAATTAAACGGGATTCGATACATAAAATGTAATGTATTACAACACTATTGAAGTTTCCTATTGAAGATAATATAATAATAGATCGCTGTTAAAGTCATTTCCTTATTAACTGGCTTATCAAATGTATCAGTTCACAGTACAAAAAACCACAGTGCTTTAGGTCGTTCAAAATGATTTGGACAATAGTTTACAATTTATGAATTACATCATAAAATGTTGTTAGAGTTTAACTTCTAGCTGCATTTACCGCAGTATCACATCATGCGGGCTACCATCTTGAATATAACTGGTAGAGGCCTGTCGTAGCGCAGCGGCACAAGCTGTACTGTAAACGACAGGTTGTGGGTTCGATCCCACTCGAGGAAATATTTAATGTTTTCATATTATATCATCAACGCAAAGTGCGGCGTTGAATTCCGCCATTCAACACGAAATGACTCAAGTTAGACTAAAAGTGGGGAACGAAAGTAGAACGGTATAGAGTGACTGCGGTATAGCGTAAAGCTATAAAATATATTATGACATACGTATCAACTAGGTAAACATATCTCATTTTAATTTTTTTTGCCGTTACATATGCAAGCTTATTATTCTTAACCTTTATGCAATTTTTGTCTAAGCTATAAATTTCACGTCCACTCTACAATTTATAAGTGTACTATAAAATGCAGGTCTTTTTCAGTTGACACTAAGAAAAGAGATAAAAGGATCGTAAACTTAGATTATCATCATGACAGTTAATGCACTTGTTTTATAAAATACGATTTATAATTATAAATATGAACAAGTAAATGCTGCTCCACATTTCGCTACAAGTACCTGTTAAACCTGAATTTGCTTATTAATTTTTAGATTTAAAAAATATTATTGTAGCTTGAACGTGGGAAACTTTCTTTTTGACTTTAGCTTCACATGTGACGGTTTTAATTTAGTTTTTATTTCACTTATTGTTTTTTGTATGAAATTCTATACAGCACATTAAAAGAAATAAATAGGTATTTACTGTAAGCTCAACTGTCTATTTGGTTATTACGTCCTTAAATTAGTGCAACAATGACTTATTGTTGTAAGTGTCAGTTATATAAAATAAAAAAATTCTGACATGTTTTTGATTGATTATTTAATATTTTTCTTACTCATTCTCAGCTTCACACTATCCCGCATATGGCAGGGTAGACAGAGGGAACTTGAGAATCTAGTGTTAAGATACTCTGTTCCACTTCCGTTCTCCACTTTCCGCCGAATTTGAGTTATTGCGTGTTGAGTGTCGGAAATCAACGCCGCGTTTTTACCTTGTCCCCAGAGCGAACAAATGAAAATATTAAACATTTAATTTGAAAGTATTAAGTATTTCATTTCTTCGAGTGGGGATCGAACCCACAATCTGTCGGTGATACGTTTGTGCTGTTGAGGCACGACAGGCCTCAAACATATTTATCTTAAGTAAAAATTTACTAGTATTATTCTTTTAGATAGAAAATTATTTTAGAGTTTGATATTGTATTACTTTTATAGATAGAAAACGTAAACAAACACAATAACACAAGAAACTACATATAATAAATATTAAATATTGAGGATTTATCGTTTTAGCTTCCGAGGACAATTTTTTATTACCTTTGGACTTGATAAACCATAATGAGAAAAGAATGTAAGAACAAAAAAGACCTATAAAGACCAATCAAGATTAAGACTGCATTTGCAGACTGGAATTCGTATCGATCGTGACGTTCATACTCTTATAGCTGTGTTCTATATTTTTAATGTTATTGTTGTTATATATTTCTTGAGATATTTTTTATTGAATATATATATTAAATATTCTTTAGTAATAAAACAGTCGTATTGCAAGATATGTATAAAGATAAATTTAAAGTTTAAAAGAATTTAAAGCCATTTTTTTTTAAGCTTCACGCTGTATCCTACACAAGGCAGGGTAGGCAGGGGGAACCCGGGAACCTAGTATTAAGACACTCCGTTCCGCCGAATTTGAGACATTGCGTGTTGAGTGGCGGAACTCAACGCCGCGCCTTTGCCTTATAGCCGGTGCGAAGAAATGAAAAATGAAATATTTAAATTGAGAATATTAAATATTTCATTTCTCGACTGGGGATAGAACCCAGAACCTGTCGGTTACAGTCACACGCCTGTGCCGCTGTGTCACGACAGGCCTCAATAAATTGGTATGTTGGGTATAAATTTGAGATTTACTAAAAAAATTGTTTCTGGTAAAAAAGTTCATATTCGTCGCGTTGAAATGTCTTTTACATATATAACGACAATTATTTTGTAATTCAAATAGTAATTCTGTCACTACTTATATAATATATATTAATTTTAATAACAAAATCACGATAGAGAAAGTTTTACGAGATTCATTCAATAGTTATGTCACTGAGAGTTTGATGACGCTAGTGTAGCGCATTTGAGCGTGCTCGACCTTATGCGTTATTTGCGTATTCAATTTTATAGAATGAATCCTTATCTTAAATAAATATTTTGGTATATATGGTATAGTTAAAGCAGAAGGAACCAAAACGGAGGGCAATTACTATCTGTCTACCTCTCTGAACAAAGCAGGACATGCGCAAATACAAAAAAATAATGTATTGACAGATTTTATAATCAAAACACAATTTTTCTATTACGTCTTTAACTATATTTAATTTATATAAAGCGCAATTTACTTAAGCAAATATTATTTTAGCTGCAAATGCAATATAGTAGACATAACAATAGTGTACGTCACAAGGTACACGACATAGAATTGTGTGAAGGTAAGAAATTATTGAAACGGCCTGATTCGTAAAGGACGTTTCTCTTTTGTTAAATAACAGATGGTACAGTTTGTGGCAGCTTTTCATATGGCGTGAGACAAAGCGAGGACGTGTAGTGGATGTTAATGATGAAATTACCATATCGTACGTTTGTTTCCTGCAGAACAGAAATCTTAGACTATTTGCAATATCTACAAGGCCTTCAATTTACAACTAAGTTTGTTTTTATAACGTATCATAAATATGTTAGAAATCTCCTTATTTTCGTTGTCTTTGTATGTTTATAAAATTGACAATTTTTTTGGACTTTTAAGCTTTACATTGCACATAGTAGGGTAGGCAGAGGAAATGTGGAAACCTAGTGTACCATCATACAGTGATATCATTAAGATAATTTCTTTTCCCATTCCGTTCCCTTCTATTTCTAGAAGCTCTGCATATTGAGTGGGGGAAGTTTAGCCTTGATATCAGAGCGAGAAACAAAAATATTGAATTTGCTCGAATTGTGATCGAACCCACAACCGAGTTCACAGTCGCACGTAATTTGTCCAACCATTCAGACAATGAAACATTTTTTTAAAAAAAATATACTCCCTAGTAGTTTTCATACTACGACCATATTGAGGTCTCGTCTAACATAGTTTATAAATATATCTTTAAGATTTCAGTAGTAAATCATTTTGTTTTGTATTGTATTAAAAGGTACCTAATTTAATTTTATAATAATGTGTAAAAATAAGTACACGACTTCTAGATACAATATGTATAAATATTTTTAAGATCTGTACCAAGAAGCTATATTCTTTGTTATATTTATATGATTCACATGTTCAAAATAGTATTCGAGTAACGTCGGTCGACGAACTGGCCTGATCGTGACATACACTAGTAAATTTAAACATTTTTCCACAAGAGACTCCACTCACAAATGTATTCCGCAAAATATCTAGATATATAGTAT
>JAXGGP010000086.1:7596836-7608221 GCA_035584415.1 Eueides aliphera
TTGCAATTTGTGAATTATATTTTTTATTGCATTTTCTGATCATTAATAATTAGAACTTACATCGAGTAGGTCTTACTTTAATTTAGATAATAAGTTAATTGTAAGTATTCTTAATTAATTAAAATAGTTTTAAATAGTCTTTGGTTTTTTTACGACCTTCTGGCTGTAGCTAACGTAACTAACTATTTGTAAAATGTACTTAATAAATTACTTACTGATTGTTAACGCTTATCAAGTATAAATAGGACATTAAAGGATATAAAAAACAACGATAAACTATTTCGCGGCACTTTGTTATTCCTTTCAGGTGATTTCAGACAAACACTTCCCGTTATTCCGCGTTCAATCTACTCTGATGAAATCAACGCGTGTCTAAAATCATCGCGACTGTGGCATAATGTTGAAAAAGTACAACTGACCATGAACATGCGCGTTCAAATGCTACAGGATCCATCCGCCGAAACTTTCTCTAAACAACTGTTAGATATTGGCGACGGGAAAGTTGATGTACATGAAAATACTGGATGCATAAAATTACAGACGGACTTCTGCACAATCATCGACTCGCGAGATAGTCTCATCGATCACATATTTCCCGACGTACACACACAATATGCAAATCATTAGTGGCTGGCAGAAAGTGCGATCTTGGCAGCTAAAAATGTGGACGTCAATGGGTTCAATTTAAAGATACAACAGCTGTAGCTTGGTGTCATATAAATCTATCGATGCAGTTTGCGATACTAACGAGACTGTGAATTATCCAATTGAGTTCTTAAATTCATTGGATTTGCCAGGCGTGCCACCACATCATTTACAATTGAAAGTTGGATCTCCGATTATTCTACTTCGAAACTTAAACCCACCACGGCTATGTAATGGCACACGATTAGTCATTAAGACATTAATAAAAAAAGTTATTGAAGCCATCATCTTGAATGGCAAGTTTCAAGGCGAAAATGTGTTGCTGCCACGAATCCCTATGATTCATAAAGATGTTCCAATTGAATTCAAATGCACTCAATTCCCAATTAGATTGGCATTTGCTATGACAATCAATAAGTCACTAGGACAAACATTGCCTGTATGTGGCTTAGATTTTTAAACACCGTGCTTCTCCCACGGACAACTACATATATGTGGGATGTTCTCGCGTGGAAAAACCATCCAGTTTGTTTGTGTTGGCTAAAGACGGACTAATCATAAATATTGTATTGCGCTAAGAGATTAACTTTTGCCATAATTAATAGTAAAAATATAAATATTTATTTTTGATGTTTAGATAGCTTTAAAAGACTGTAGTTTAAAATATATTCGTAACTCTAATAAAGATTTATTTATTAACCTAAATAAAACATACTTTTATTTTTTATAATGCATTCGATTATAAATACTTTTTTTTTTACACGGCATTTGATTGGCGCTGTTCTCCAGGTCATAAGTTCTGTCACACAATAGAAACTTTTCAATTATGAAATGCTGGTCACAAAAATGTTTCTTATATTTGACTCAGAAATACAATACACTCCGCCAAATAAGGCAGAAGAATTTATAACAAATTCCAATGAACATAGCAACTGCAGCGATGGGCACGGTAACAATAACAACCAGATCCTAACCCGATACCTACGGGTGACTCGTCAAGCCTACAGTGCGATTTATATCTCAGTAATTAAACATTTTATTATTTTTTAAACTTCCATTTCGACAACATCCCATTCGCTTTTCGTGTTACATAAGCAAAACAGAAATTATCATTGCCCAGAACGGACAGGCAAATCAGGCGAACACAAGCACATTTCATAAGATTACGCATGACATATTAAACCTTATATTCATGCTAATCATAACGACTGTAAGCATCGTTACGTTTTTATTTTCCCCCCTTACTCATGGCTTGGTTAGGAATCTCATATTGGGACTTAACTGAGGTACATTTTTGTGGAGAAAGGCGTAAAAACAAATGCGATTGTGTATCAAAATACAATCTTCGCCAACTTTGTGGAACCAGTTTCTCATACAATGTTTTGGGTTTTTAGCAAGATTCTACACCAGCTCATATAGCAAAAATCACGCAATATTGGCTAGCGGAGCGGAGATGCGGAGTTAAGTGGAGCTACGGGGAAGCGGAGCGAGGATGCGTGCCAGTGTGCCAGCGACCAGCGTAGTCTGACTAGTGCATTTCTGGACGACGTAGTGAAGAAAATGGATGAAAAACTTATCGATAGTGTGAAAAAGTTTCCGTGCATTTGGAACACGTCTTCAGAATTTTACAAATGCAATGAAACAAAAGATGCTGCGTGGAACCAAATAATCGTTGAAACAAAGATATCGCATGGTATGTAATATTATAAATCTTTATTTTATAATACCCTCAAGTACATACGCCTACTAGATCATTCATATATTTTTTCGATCATATAAACAAAAGATACTCAGTGCCATACAAGTCGAGTTAAAATATGATTCTAACTAAACTATAATTTTTTTTTATTTAACAGAAGAATACCTAAATAATATCAGATACCTAAACCATGTTACTGATTAGAGATTCTTTTCAAAATTCTAATATCTTGCCATGGAACCTTCCCCTGATTATTAAAGTATGAACAATACATTTTGCGAACTTCATATCCATCGTTACTAGAATGATGTGTTTCTCTGTAATATCATCAACTGATAATAATGTATGCATCATGTTACTTTCAATATTGTTCATATAATCTGGTTGGCTTTGAATGCAAAACGCATGTTGCTTTTATTGCCTTGTCAACTGTTTCTATTTTGCATTCGTAGTCTAAGATACACGTACCATTTTCTCGACAATACACCGAAAGTTGCCTCAACAATGCGACGTCCTCTAGATAATGGGTAATTAAATATTTTTCTTTCTATGTTTAGTCTATCACGTGGGTATGGCCTCATAAAATTTTACATTAATGGGAAAGCTTCGTCTCCTATGAATACGAACGGCATTTTTGCGCCACCTTGATACAATGTTGCCGTCGCAGGTAAATTTAATCTCTTCTCTTTTAAACTCTTCTCGAAAACGCTGTTATCAAAAATTCCTGCGTCAAAAAATCTCCCCATAGAGCCCACATCAATCACAATGATTTTTCTTCTGGTATCAGCTAAACACATCAATACTACAGAAAATCTCTTTTTCTAGTTGAAAAACGAGGACCCAGTTTTCGAGGGAGTCTTGATGTATACGTGCTTGCCATCAAGAGTACCTGTACAATTTTTAAATTGCCATAGTTCATCAAAATCTTTTGCGATTTCTTTCCAGTCGTTTTCTGTTGGTTGCGGCATAACAAGAGGTTGCAATATATTCCATAAAGCATCACAAACCTCATCAACTATTCTCGATACATTTTTCAATCCAATTTTAAAATTCTCTCCCATCTTTGTAAATGACTGACCGGTTGCTAAATACCTGAAAAAAAAAACCTATTTAATTATACGTAACGTATGTGCATCTATTATTTTTTTTATAAATAGATCATATAATACATTGTGTATGTTAACTGTTTCAGTGAAAACTGCAAAATCGCGATAGAAACAACTAAGAGATAACCATCGAGATGCCCTAAAAAGACAAAATGCAACACGGAGTGGACAGGCTAGAAAACAATAAAAAGAATGGAAATATCAGAAAGGCATGTCGTTTCTATTCTCTTATATGTGCAACAGAGACCGGTCATCAAATTTTGCGCCCTTGGACGATTAAGCAAGCGAAACTTCAAATCCACCAAATACCATTTATGAGAGTTCACGGGATTCATGCAATTTATTGCCGTCAAATTCAAATAGTCTTCCTTCTGTTGGTGTTCCTAATAATTCAAAAGCTCCAATCCAAAAAAAGAAAGAATGATGAAATTCTAGATCTATTGAAAAAAATCAAGAACACCGTGAACTGTTAGAACGAGAAGGGATAGAACTTAAAAATATGATGTGAGCCAGTAATAAATACGATGAAATAGACCTATTTTTTTTTTATTTGGCTGCGTCGACGAAAAAACTACCGTATTATTAACAACTTCAAATTAAAAAATCTTGCTTTAATGCGGTAATATTAGCTGAAGAAAGTAATCTTCAAAATAATTGGTATTCTCCAAATAATTATGGTTATTCTACAGGATCAACACCTACTCCCGAAAATGTTAACACTAGTTTCGATACTCCTACTGCTCAAAGTGATATCATAACTAGTATCTATGCTCCTATTGCTCCAAATGATATCGAAACTAGTATCGATACTCCTAGTGCTCCAAATAATATCAACACTAGTAGCAATACTCCTAGTGCTCTAATTAATATCAACACTAGTACTGATACTCTTTGCGCAAACAATCCAGGACATAGACACATCTGTATTAGAACGAACAGGAGCCAATGAAAATGCGGCCACCTTTGCGATGGATTATGATTTTTAGTAAAACAAAAGATGTTTTGATTTCTAAATGTGTACTTACTTTAAGCACACTGCTAATCTTTCACAGCTACTGATTGATTTCCTGTAATTTGTGTCTTGTTTCCGAATATATGGTTCTATCAGAGAATGAAGTTCATGAAAAGTACATCTTGAAACTCTTTAAGAATTTTCGAATGTTTCTTCATCAGCAGTTTGGAAAAAGGCAAAATATTCACTGTGTTCTGAACGATGTTTGATATGATTTCTTAACCAAAATCTATGTTTCCTTATAGAATTGTTCAAATAGTATATGGTAAGTAATTCTGTTTCTTCTGACTCCACCTCTTCTGCCTCGAGTAATGTGAGGTAATAACGTATTAACTGTTTCGACATCATGTCTGCTGTCACTGACATTTCGCGTAACACTAAATCAATCCCTTGCCGCCGAGAGCTCGAAATAACCCTTCGCGTACTCATATCCCCGCGTTTGAAAAATAGTCCGCAACTCCGCTCCACATTACTTTCAAGCTCCGCTCTGGTGGACATACACAGTCTGAAACTCCGCTCCGCATTACTCTGTTACTCCACTCCGCTGCCTCGCTCCGCTCCGGTGGACAGGCAGCTTAATGTGGAGTCCCAACTCAAGGCATCCTTGATCAAAGCAGCTGCCGAAATTGACATGGACCTCGTGCGAGCTGCTATAGACAACTGGCCGTGCAGGTTGAAGGCCTGTGTACAAAATCGTAGAGCTCATTTTGAATAATAGTAATTAAAATAAGAATCCATGTTTTATTACGTTTCTTCTGATATATAACAGATTTTTCTAAAAACAAACATGTCTCAATTATTTCACGATAAAAATGTAACAAAACTTACGACCCGATTAGGTATGTTGAATAACACTTTTCATTGAGATCATCATTTACATGATTAAAAATATTTATTTACTGACTTATGTATAAAGAATGAAATGTGATTTTAACTCGTGTTTTCAATTTAATTTAAGTATATTTTTACTACCTTTTTTGAATTCTTTAGAATTTGAATCTTTTTACGTGATATGTCGTTGGAATTATTAGCTTTGAATGATTAAACACTAGTGGACTAGCATATTTGCGGGATAGTGATTGAGTGAACAGTGAATGATTGAGCGAACAATGATGTACGCTGGATAATAATTGAGCGTACGCTGGATAATGATAAGGCGAACAATGATGTACGCTGGATGTTTGAGTGAACAATGATGCTCGCTGGACTGTTACAAACAAGTAAACTTTGATGTAAGTACGAGATTCAGGCTAGATTGAATTCATTAAGTTAAATGAAGTATATGAATAGTTACATTTTTGTTCAAATATTTTATCGTTATTTTATTTTTTTTTTACAAGAGTTAAATGGACGGAAAGCTAGTCAGAGGAATTTTCAAATTTTCAGATATGACGTCAGACGATGACAAAGTTAGAGATACGCCCGCCACCTGAGACTCCACCAATGAAGAGGAAAAGAACATCTTCAACGTCATCTACTTCAACGTCGTCAAGTTAGGATAGCTCAGCTACGGAGGATGCGTAAAACATCGAAACGATTGACTACAGACTATCTTAAAAGGAGAGACAAGTAAGAATTTATTTAATAACTTACTTAAACAATGTTGTGCCGGAATTTGACCCTGCAAACAGGTCTCAAATCATTGAATTTTGGCTAAAAAAATTCAACGAATGCCGACATTTATGGGTGGGATGAAAAACAAATTGTCCATTTTTTTTTGCTAAGAAATGGCTTGAGGCTTTGCCTACAGTGGTTTTCTCATGGAGTGAATGGCAGGCGAAACTTTTGAAATCTCTTGGTATTAGTGACGTGTGTGTCTATCAAAAGTAGTGCACAGACCCTTGGATATATTGAATTTGAGGGGTTATTGAGTTTTTTAAGTACTCAACGCGTACAGCTATCTCTATATCAAGACAGTAGCCGAGAACGGAATAGTATCAGATTTGTTAGTCACAATAATCCTAATACAGTTCCAAACAATAGCTCGGTGATTACGTGTTTCAACTTCAACCAAAAAGGGCATCCATTTAATGCCTTAGTCCGACATGATAATGACGACTGCCTAACCTTATGTACCACGATCAGCAGTGGCAACAAACACTGCATCGTCGCGTGCTGAATCCGCAGAAAAGAAAACTCTAAAAATTAAATAGTAATAATGAAAATTTTTATAAGAATATCCTTGTTAATGACAACTGGCATACATAGACTTCGGGAGTGAATGTAGCCTTATCAAACAAAGCGAAACGGTTTCCTTGAAATTGTCTAAGATCTTTGATGAATTACCTGTAGAGAGAGGTTTTGGAAAGTCGGCAATACATCTATTATACAAAGCTCATATCACCGTAGGAATTGAGGCATGATGATAAATTTATGCCAACATCTTTGATCATAGGACAAAACTTTACTGAGCTATCATTTATAGCCACATTATACTCATTTAACTTTTTATAAAAGTCTGAACTGCAATCCCTTCAATATTAAAAATAATGATAATCCGATTAAAATGTTCGTAGCAAATACAGCCCAAATTTTACATACTAAAGTTTATGTTCTATTCCAAGAACATAAACTTTAGTGGGAATGTTTTTACTGAAGGATATTTTACTACAGAACCTGGTCGAGAGTTTAGTTTGTTATGGCTAAGGACAGACAACATCTTACGGGTTTCGTCACGTCCGATGTGCAATACGAACTTAAACGGATGCCTTTCGGGCTGGCAAATGCACCGGCTGTCATTCAGCGGAAGATAAATAAGATCCTTGGAAGCAAACGATGATAGTGCATGTTTGAAAAAATTTTTTGGTGTACTGATACTGACCGGTTACCATGAATTGCCATCTGAACGTGCTTATTGGAGTTTAGATGAAAACCTTGGTGTTTCATTGATTGCTAATTGTACGTCACGCAATAGGTTTTTGGAGATAAAAAGAAATCTTCATTTTGTGGATAACGGTCTAATATATGGTTCGAAGAATAAAATGATCAAACTCAGATCATTATGTGATTTGATTTAGCAAATCTCTAGTCAGTGGGGTGTATTTCATGAAAGCTTGTCTGTGGACGAGTCCATGATCAAATATTTTGGGCGTCATCCATCAAAACAATTTATACAAGGAAAGCCTGTAAGATTTGGTTATCGCAATTGGGCTGCGACAAGTTCAGATGGTTATCGCTACGCGTTTGATGTTTGTTATGGAAAATCCACAGAACCTTCTAAAGATACCCTTGGTGCGAGAGTCGTGAAATCTTTATTGGCTAATATGCCTGTAGTTCCTAAAGAGCATATCGTATATTTCGATAATTTTTTTACCAATCATCAATTGTTGCTCGATTTGGGTAGACTAGGTTTTAGAAGTACTGGAACCGTTCGAGAGAATCGGAGGAAGAAATGTCCCCTGATCACAGTAAAAAATATGAAGAAGAAGCCTAGGGCAGAATATGATTATAGTTTTGATACAAATAATGAGATAACTATGGTAACGACATTATTGTCCTTCCAACGGGAAGGACAATAAGACGCAATAAACACAAATTTTCAGAAGGCTTTTGACAAGGTTGATCATAAACTGCTTCTCGATAAATTAGCTTTCAACGGGATACGCGGCGACTTATTGCGCTGGTTTAGTTCCTATCATTTCAATAAAACACAAAAAGTTATTGTCAATGGGTTCCACAATGGGTCTAATTTATGAAGTTAGAATTCGAAAATTTTTTGCTACTAATGTTTGCCGAACAAACACAGGTCTTCGATCCCCGCTGCCACAAATCGTAGATAATTTCAACAATATTTTTCTTCAGTTGACATTTTTACCTACCAATCAACAAAATTAAACATGATATCACTAATTTTTCTCGACATATATAACACAAAAATGGAATGTTTTCTGTTTTGTTTTTCACATCTGTTTTTATTTTTGGTTTACTTTAGTTTTAGGTATAAATTTTAGTTTGTTTAATTTGTACTTTTTACTTTAATTTTTAATTTATATTTAGTTAGCTTGTATAATGTCTGTTTTTCAAACTCAATTTTTGATTTGTTAATTTTTGAATGTTAAAAAATAATTGTTTCTGCCTCACAGCCATACGCATTTATTAAAATTATATAAGATATTATAAAGTAACTTGTGGAGTTCGCGTCTGACTTCATTTTTGTTTAACTTATATTATTAATTCACGAACTTAATTGTTACGTATTACTTTGTAGTTATTTGCTTTCCCAAATAAAATTTAAAAAAAAATTTCACCGGAAGATCGTCAAGAAACTCCTCCTGATGATTTTTGGTAATCATTTGATTCTTTTAAATGGTACTTTTTACGAAGATTCGACAGAACAATATAGAGAAAGTGTCAAATAAATTCTTATTTTTATAACGAACATGTTTATACCGGAAAAGGCTCTGACGGTGTCGGTTTGACCATACAAGATCAAAAACTTTTCGTGCCTACGCATCTTACATTTTATACAACCAATTGAAGGCAGTAATCAAAATGTGCCTGCTGATAATTGGTTACTGTAAAACTAATAGTTGAGTTAACAAAACGTAAGCTTGTTTTTGTCAGCAAAATAAAAAAAATTAAACGCAAAATATCAAGCTAATTTCAGCCGCAAAATAATCCAGACGTTCAGTCAACTATATTTAGTTTTACAAAACGAAAAACTATGTGCTCATACATATGTACCTAAGGAGAATAAATCTGTGATACATGTGTCCTTAATGCATCACGATATCCTAGTTTGCGAAGATATTGACAGAGCCTTAAATTATATTATATTACAACACGACAAAAGGAGGCGTTGACGAAGCAAATGAAAAACACTCTATTTAATGACACGATAGACATTTAAAATCCATTTTTGACTAGATAAAAATAACTATTTCCTAATAACGATTACATATGTTGAGTGACGGGCTTGTTAATCAATATAAAAAAAAGAAAGTTTTAAAATTGTGTATCGCCATCTAAGAGACCAATAGTTAGTAGAAACTATAGGATTTAGAAATCACACATTTCGTAGCATTATTATGAACCCGAGTGTCGGTGGCACTTTGAAACGAAAAAGTGATATAATGTCGTAGTAGAAAGTCATGATATCTTAGGTATAAATTTATTAAAACGTGTCTTTCAATTTAGATGTGATTCGATTTTATTGTTTAAAGTCACCACAGGAGATATTTGCTTGATGGATGATCTCATAAACTAGTCCCTGAAAATAAAAAATACACCAATTCGTTTTTTTTCTGCAGCACTTTAGAATGCACGAAAGTTTCGTGCACAATTTGCAAAGAGACCCACCATCATTTGGAATATTTCTAAAAGTAATAGATTTGCTAATAAACGCAACAAATCCTCTCAAATGTTAATGATAATTCATATAATAAATATACCTTGAAGACAAATTAAACCCTAAACTTTAGACGCTATCATAAATTGTGAACGGAAGACCAGTTAAGAAGTGGATGAATTCTTTGTTGAGTGGTAACAATATGTTTTCAATGATACACACAACACATGAAGCTATTTCAAAGGGAAGAGCAGTAATCACTGACGAGAGTTAGAAAGTGGTTTGACAAACTCACAGATTACCTTACAAAAACCAAGCACTCGATGTTTTAGAAAACCCTAAAATTATACTTAACGGTGAAGAAACAAGCTTCATGCTTTGTCCAAAAACCGAAAAAGTGATATCACCTCGAGGATATAAAAATGTATACCAAATAGTAAAAGGCAAAGAAAAGGAAGCAGTCACCGTTATAGCTATCTTTTCCGTGATGGGCGATATTTTATCTCTCTGCGTAGTTTTTCCGTACATCAGACTTCCAAAGATGTTATAATAGCATGCCCAATGGTTAGTTCCTCGGTTAATCTGACACTGATTCATGATTGGTGTAACAGCCACAAAACGCTAACACTGTACTGACAAAATCTTCAATCTGTCTATTGTTGAAAAAAGTACTAAGTAAAGAATCTCTGAAAGAAACCATCAAAAAATGATCCCGTAAGTTGGCCTATTTTCATTTCATCCAAGTGCAGCAGATTATTCAAAATGCGATCAAAATATTTTAGAGGAAAAGAATGCATTTGCCAGCAAGATTACTTAATCAAGTAACCTCAAAAAAAAGATATTGACAACAAAAGTCATAAAGCATTTGGAAAATTATTTGACTGTCAGAGGTGTTGATATGAATGTTGTACTTGAAATTGTTGAATATTCGAAACTCGTTAACCCTTAACTGCTCGCAGGTGCGCTGCAGGTGAAGACCACGCCGCTGCTCTCTTGAGCCGTGACCCCGTGCGAGTACTCACGTAACTTTTTTGAGAAAGGTAAGCTTTTTATATTCTATTGTTTTTATTTAGATATTGATGTAACTTTGAATAAAATATTATAGTAGGGTCAGGTGGTAAACAGTGGCACAATAGTACACAGTGCACCACCGCTCGTATCCCAAAAACCCGACGTTGCCAAACCGTGCTGCAAACGCGTAACAACTTGCCTACTACCACCTCCCGCACTCTTCAGTCGACGGCGCGATCCCGCCCGTAACGGTGGTACAGTGCATGTTTTTGTCCTTGGAGCCAAAAAAAGTAAGTACACGTGTTTTCATTTATTTTCTTTCTAGCATGGTTGTATATTTAGTTTCATGACATATCACTGTTTCCGTGTGTAAAGTTGCTATTTCTTAATAATTTAGATATATAAATATACTTTGAATTTGATTTGTTTAATAGTTATGTAAACTTGTAGGTTAGAAAGTGGAGTCTGTACACTGTGGCTCAATGTTCATTATGTCCGATACAATTTATCCATAATATTTTTAAAGTGTGCAAAAAAAGCATTAATAGATAATCTAAAACTAATAATAATAATCTTTTTATTTTAGAATGGGTCGAACTAAAGTGGAAAAGCGAAAAATTGGTGG
>JAXGGP010012247.1:0-18624 GCA_035584415.1 Eueides aliphera
CGTGACATTGGCGAAGTGAACTGTGCTCAACTGGCACGCTCGAAACGCCATAATTCAAGAAATGAATGAATGAATGATTTTTTAACAAATGACCACATTATACGGGATCAATTGTTTTACAAATAAATAAAGTACAGAGTTACAATGAGGTTCGCCGTGGCGCAGTGGAGCTGTATCCTCGGCAGACTGTGGATTCGATTTCCGCAGGAGGAAATGAAATATTTAACATTTCCCTTTTTATTTTTTTGTAATGATGCAAACAAGGCAGTGAGTTCCCTCACACGACACGCAATGCCTCAAATTAGGCAGAAAGTGGAGAATTTAGAGGAGCGTTAACACTAAGTTCTCAAGTTCCATTTGCCCTTTCATATAT
Source organism: Eueides aliphera (assembly GCA_035584415.1). Lineage (NCBI taxonomy): Eukaryota > Metazoa > Arthropoda > Insecta > Lepidoptera > Nymphalidae > Eueides > Eueides aliphera. The sequence goes on from JAXGGP010012247.1 coordinate 374, forward strand.
GACATTCGGCGTGAATCTGAAAACAAAATCTTATATAACTACGAGTGCAATTATAAAGCGTGTCTGCTTAAAGCTTCCTACGAGTAGGTCTATCTAACTTTTAATGAAGACCCGCGCTTCCTGCGGCGGCGTCCAGCTACTAACTTCAGCCAGTCATTAAAAATGATATTATTAGTTTCACGTGCCTGTATGTCTGTGGCACCACAGCTCCTAAATGAACCGATTTGGGTGCAGTTTTATCATCGAAAGGCTTTTCCATGTTGGAATTTTTGGCTATGTTTAATGGAAATAAGATAATTAGCTTAAAAACTACAAAAAATTTACTAAGATAACGCATTAAATTTCTCATCGGATTTTTTTATGTAATCATTGTAGAAAGAGGATTTTATAGACTTGTATTTTCCACTAGGTTTGTTTCATTTTTATATAGTTTTTAATAATTATGTACATACATTAATTATTACATACATTATAATTTCCATTTATATCAAATCCATGTCTGTATGAAAGTTTTTATATATATTATATAGAAACTAAGTCATATAAATCAATATTCTTTATATTAATTACACAAGCGAGTAACTGAAGTTTAAGTTAACAATTATAACAGATAACAACCATTTAAACATGTAAACATGTATAAGTCACTTGTCCTGGTCTCCGCGTGCCGCGACTGTCATTATTAGAGAGACTGTAAAAGAAAAAGCACTTAATTGAATTGTTTGTAGAATATAATACGCTCGCGAGTCGCTCTTTGATGTCGATTCTGTGAAGAAGATAGCAACATCTAACGAGGTAAGAGACGTGGTTGGATACTTGCTCGGGTAATACACAATATGTTCGTTATATCATATACTTTACAATGTATGTAAAAATTTCAATGTATTATTGTATTGATTACATTAGCTGTAATAAAATCTTCGAATTTTACATGTCTTAAGAGAAACTTTAAAAACCAGTTAAATTGAATTTATTCATTTAGTTTTATGCTTTCGTGAAATATTTTTAAATACTTTAGAGTCCACAATTCACGGGTAACTGTCCCTTTGTTTACAATAGGTTAGATCAATCTATATATGTACGTTATATATGCGAGACAGTATGAATACTGTTCGTATTATCTTATCAGAAATCTTCTCCTTCTCATATTTACACACGGCATTGTAATGAAAAGGAAATGTAATTTACATTTCTTTTAAATTACATATAATACATTTTAACAACTTTTATTCCCACAAGTTGATCCAAGTATAATTTCTTTAAATCATACTTTTCTTTTAAATTTTAGATTAGTTTGTTTAAAGTTAAAACAAAACACTTCGAATTTGAATTTTAAAAAATAACAGGAAATTGTACAAGCTTACTTAACTTTACCTACTTTTTGTTGCTAAGAAATAATACCTTCACGTATTCTTTGATTGAAAATTTGAACGTCCTAGAGGCATTACATGGTGAGAGACCGAAACTCAGCAACAACCTTGTTAACAGATTATAGAAATGAAAAAATTAATATTGAATTTGTGAAAGTGGGAATCAAACTCACAAACTTTCGCGTTTACACGTCCGTGATTACTTCCCTGCGCCACGATGATGATAACAGTTTTATTATAAAGTACGATATATTGTCCTTGTTATATTATTTTGTTTAATTTGAAAACTTATACTATGTTTATTTTTCAATATATTAAACTTACATTGGAGTTAATTAAGTAGGTACCAGTAGTGCCAACAGCTTAGACACTCAGCCGGCCGGTATCGTCATGTAAAAGAGATTTAATGATATTTAAATGTAATACAGGGACAATACGTAAAGTAATCCCGTGTTATCCTTTGTTCAGAGTCTCCGCATACAGTGGCGTGTTTAGTTTATGTAAATTATGTTTAAGTTAAAGGCTAAGGTGGTTTGATTTCAAAATAGTCCGTTATAAACTTGAAAGAATGTTACTTACGTGATCCACTATGTTTGGATCATGTATTTACTATGTATAAACAAATTACGTAGCAGCATTTAACCGCACCTCTAAAGCATATGATCAATATAGATATACTTTTAATTGTTTTTGTTTAAATTATCTTATGAAAATGTTTGGTTCTATGTATGTACGTATATACCTACTGATTTGAAAAATAAACATAGTTATTATTTAAATTTTATTATTCCACGTTATTCTCTTATAACTATTATATAATGAATATTTAACTACTAGAGTACATTAAGTAAAGTATGTATTTTAAAATACATACTTTACTCACACCCGTCACCGATATGTAGTTATGTTAGGGATATTTTTCAAATAACTTTCATATATTATGTTTTTTTCTAGTTTAATTATATTATTTTGTTAGGAGCAAGGAAGTGTCTTAATTTTAAAGGCTCCCTAGTTTCCTTTGCCTACCCGACCACGTCCGGTATCTCGCAGCGAAAAGCAAAAAATTTAAAGCTTGGAAATATTCCAAGTATTAAGAAATTTTTTTTTTTTTAATTTAATCTAATAGTTTAAACTTGTAGTGAGCACAGCGGTACAAACGTGCGACTATAAATGTTGTGACAGGTTGTGGATTCGGTTTATTGTGCATTGGAGAGTGGACGAAAGTGTTTTAATGAAAATATAGTGTCTTAATACTAGGTTCCCATGTTTCCCCTGTCGACCCTGCGTGGGAGATACACTTAGAGCTGTGTCCATCACACAATACATTATAATGGCCCGAGGTAATTCTGACCGTAGGCACAGTGGGCTCTATTTAAATAATGAACGTAATATAATAAAGCCCTCCTCGATAAATACACTATTAAAAACAAAATTTTGAACAAATGATTCCCAAGATTAGCGAAATCAACCAAACAAGCTATTTAGCTTTATAATAAATGTTGAACCATATATCAGACATCAATCTAAAAATATTTTGAAATAATTCTTTACCATCGTTTCTTTTGCCAATGAATATTTTATAAAGTATCTACGAATAGTCTCCGTAACGCCGCGTAGCTTTACTCAACCGTAGCTACAGATTAAGTTCGGTAAGTTGTCCGAAGTGCGTTCAAACATAACATCAAAGGGATAAGACTTAGTTTACTTAAATATTGTTCTGATTTTGGATCAAGAGGCTTTACTATACGTCCTTTTTATATCTTAATTAATTATGTTGTGCGGCCAAGGTCCAAAATAAAATGTTTCTTAAAAATCTCACTACTAATTTACTTCATTTCTGAAATAAGCGAATGGAGTTCTCGATTTATAAAGAAAAATCCCTCGGGAAAGTAAAGAAGAAAAAATCTTTGAAAAAGCTCACATTAAATTTTTAAAACTATTTGTATGTAAACTATAACAATGAACACAAACAAATACAATCACTCATATTAATCGGTAATCAATGTTGAGTTCCCGCAGGTGTCGTTACCTACTCCATGACTACCGCCATGAATTGAATATCATATATCATTAATTAATCAAATAAACCAAATGTGTATCAGATCTCGCGGTTCATCAATCTGCACTTATATAAATAAAATAATATATTCAAAGGTACATATATAGTTTATTTTGGTCATTTGTAATCATTGTAACCAATATGTAAATATTAATTGTACACAATCGTTTGTATTATTTAAGCTAGTGATAAGATAGATCACCGTTCCTCCGCACCGCTCAGTTTTCAAGACATACCTGACAAAGTAAGATTAAACTTAACCAAAAGTTTAAACAACTATCTAAATATAACATAAATAATATATAAATTCTTCTCTAGCGCACAATGCTACTACACAATTAGTGGTAGTTTAAAGGTAGTAATTTGTTGAACACGCGAGTACAGAATAGAATAGTTACACATTATTTATTATAATGCATCAATTACCTGAAGTTGTTAAATACATCCAGCACGTGAAACTATCATATTGAAAAGTATTGTTTAGATTATTGTAATTTTATGTCATACAAAAAACACAAAAAGTACCATCGTCAAAAGGGTCCGTCGCACAGCATCTGGTGGATTCAGGAGAATCATGTTGTTATGATAGAGAAAGTAAGACGTTAATTCCGCCATTTAACACGCAAGGACTGAAAAATTGGGCAGAACGGAATGATGACAAGATTATGTTCCATCTGCTTACACTGTTATGCGGAGAAACGGTGAGTTTGTAATAAGAAATACATCTTCTAGACAATATAATATTTAAAAGTACAAACAATAAAAGTTTTGTTTGTTTTTTCTATTTTTATTTCTCATTTTTATATACAGATAAGAAAAGAAAATTAAAATAACAGAAAAGACAAATAATGTTTTGCACAGGCAATATTATTATTGCAAACAATCTTCTAACAAATTCCTTAGTACTTTTAAATTATTTTTCCGGTGTTCATAAAGCATAACTAAGAACCACCACATTTAATTAATTAAAATCAGTTCAGTTCCTCAGGCGCTACGGTGCAAGAGGCAGACAGAGAAATAGATCACACCTGGCGGTACTTAAAAATACTACGATAAATGTGAATTAGAGTTTTGTTTAACCTCAACAGTTATTCAGACTAAAGTACAGATAATTACTGAATAATAATTGAGTAAGTCAATAGAGCCGGTCGTCGGCTGCGACGGCGACGTCGTGACCGCAACCACTGACGTACTGCTCGATCTAATTGTTATATATAAACATTGATTTGTTGTACCTAACTGTGACCTTGAACTCTAAAATTTGTAGCCTAAATTGACTTGTACGTACAAATGTACGGGTATATTTATATCGATGTAACTTTTTTTTTAAAAAACCGATGGAAATAAAAAAAATGTAAAGAAAAGTTTTTTTATCTACATATATTAAGTGGAGATTTAGAGAGAAATTGAACAAGAGAAATGAATAATGTTAAGCAATTTGTATGTATACAGGAACGTGCTCAGGGCAATCATGTTTTTCCCACGTGCATTCCTATCCGAGTAAAAACTGGTATTTATATTACTCTAACGTCTATTGTCTCGGTCCGTTGATGTTCTTCTAAAATCGGTTCAGCCGTTCTGGATATAAGCCAAGAAATAAAAAGATAGACAGACAGACACAAAACTATTAGCAGTATCTGTTTTAGTATGATAAGTTGAATTAAAACACTTAAATTTTACATAATTATATGTAAAATTGTAATAAGTTAATATTCTTAACAACAAGTATATGTTGGATATAGTGTAATCTCGTCCTTTTGTTTTCAGATTAATTCACAAAGATCAGTCGGTGCGCGGTGGTGTATCCAGTAAAATCAAAGGTAAAAACGCAACGACGGATCACTTTGTTGTTCGTCAGTCAAGACCTGTGATCTTGAGATTGTTCGGGGCTATAAAGCTAAAATTAATATCAATATCCGAGCCTACAATCTTTTAGAGTACAAAAACAATCTAGCTTCTAAATCAACATAATCACAACGCATAAGTATTTATGCACCATTTTTTCTCTATTTTATATGAAAATAGTCGGAACATCACATCGTAAACAAAATCTTTAGGATATTTTCCGTATTGCTACAATTATTTGGCACAAAGTAAGAACTTGCAATATAAATAAACAAAAAACTGAACTAAAAATTTAAAGATATTTGAGATATTTGAGTTTATTTTATAAAAATGAATAAATAAACTCGAAAATTATGTTTGACATTTTTTTTACTTTATCTTGGTAAAGCGCTTAAACTACTAATTTGATTTTCAACAAGTACAGCTAAAAATCAACGCGATTGGTTTTATTACGAGAAACTTCACTTCAAGCGGTTCTTTAGCGTTCAGGAGATACAGTAAAACAAACAGGCAGATCTTACTTTACCCCTCTTTTAACTTCATTGTGTGATTATAAAGAGACGTCAGTAATCCAATACAAAATGTAGCTTTTTTAATGAGAATTTAATAAGAGCAAGAAACGATTAAGGTAAGTTTGATTTGTCAGCTATCCTTTGTATCCTTTGCGTTAGCAGATTAACAAAGAAAAAATAGCTTCACGCTGTATTCTATATACGGGCAGATGGAACCAAATGTTAAGACACTCCGTTCTAAAATTCCAACGCGCTTAGTATTGTTACCAGATCAAAGAAAACCAACCTACCACCTACTACACTACTACTACTACACTATATTTACATAACTACCTATATTATGCTAATCAACCAGCTGCTATGGCTATATGCTAATGGCTCAAAAAATCATAGAATGATATCGTGTCTTATCGTACTCTGTTAATTACGTTTTGTAATTTAAGCAAGTTTTGGGTTCGATTCCCAATCAAGGATAATAAATTAAATTTTTTCATGTCCTCAATCCGATAAAAAAGCAAAGTGCAGTGTTGAGTTCCGCCTACAGATTTCAAAGTGTCTTAAGACAAGGTTCCAACGCCTATTTTGATATGTGCTGGATACATCATGAAAAAAAAAACAAAATAAAAAAGTGAATAATAGTGGGGCGTTTAATACTACTCATTTTCACGTTGTATCCTGCACATGGCAGGGTAGGCAGAGGGGCCTTTGAGATCTAGTGTTAAGACACTTCGTTCCGTTCCTCACTTTCCGCTGAATTGGACGCATTACGTGTTGAGTGGCGGAATTACCTTCAATAAATATAGATTTTTAAAACATTAAATATAGTAGCAATTTTGTTCTACAAAACAATTTAGAATAACAGAGACCGTTAGCTGCTTGTATGACAGCGCGTTTGACATGCCGGAGCCAAATCTAACACTAACTACTGTACTGGTAATTTGAATTTCACGTGTAGTTTTAATTGGAAAAGCAAGCATTTCATGACATCGATCAGAAAAACAATTGCTTTGAAATAAAATACAATACTGTGAACAAATATCTTATTTCCATATATCTGTAGCCTCATAAAGCGATCACTAATAATTATACAAACAATTTTTAAAATATTTATTTAAATGTCTATGAAAATTGTAAATATTCTTTATTGTACTACTTTATTGTAAGAAATAATGACATGAAAAGAAGTGGACAAAGGTGGACTTATCTCTATTAGAGATCTCTTCCAGCCAACCAGTGGAAGTGGATAAGTGACATTAAGCGGGAAAGAATACACTAAGTACAATTTTAAACAAAAATATATTATTTCTAATTTACAAGGGCAATATGGATAATGTGCGATCATATCGCAACATTATTCAGTCGTATAGATTGCGTAACGAATGTTATCAAAACGCTTGACATCCGGTACCTGATAGTGGTTTAAATTCAACGGAAAGTGGGAAACGTAAGTGTCTAAGTGGGAACGGAAATAAAAGTTAATTTTACATACGTAAAACAATAATTTTACATACGAGTACACCAACGTTACAAAGATGGCGGCTAAACTTTTTCTACACACTATTATAATTGTTATTTTACATACCTCATAATATATTCACATGTATTTCTTTACACGTTAATAATAATATTAATTTTACATTGCTTTATGTGTATTAATTTTATTTTTCTATACTTTAATAATTAAGTATATAAAAAATTCCAACAAAGTAAAATAAACAATCATAAATAGTGATAATACTTACGACTTGTCCCTCCAGTCTCGAACACCTATGTCATATTCATATTTATAGTATTGTTAAATACAAAATGTAAATAGAATATAGTTATTTTAAATTTAAACTTTTTTAAGAATTTTTAAAACAATCATCCGGCGTTAGACGCGCACGCCATATTTTCTCTTTCTCACTCTTTTGTTTTTATTTTTTTTTTACTTTGACAGTAACTTATTAGGACATTTATTTACCATTGCCTATAGATTAAAATAATGCTTAAAATAATGTTACCAATGTTAATTATTTATCTGTAAGCGTAAGGTAAGGTTGTGTACAACCTGCTGCGCTTACAGATTAGATAAAAAAGTGCCAATTTTTTTAATTATTATTTCTTGAATATTTACCGAACGCACGCGTAGTCTCACACTGGAGCTGCACCACAATGAAAACTATTACGTATCATTTACGATATAATTATATTGTTCGTATAAAATTTAAATTTATGTAACGTTATTTATTATTTATTTTATTTTTTATGTTATTTTATCTGTGTGATAGTGGGCTCGATCCCACTCAGTGTTATGAAATGGTTAATATTTCTACTTACTAACGATGGCTTTGTTAACGAAGCAAAGTTACGTGTGTGCCGCCACTAAACACGCAATGAAGTCTCTCCAAGATTCAAAAAAATATAACTCTGAATTTTAAAGTTATAATATTAATATTAATAAATATTTTTTTTTAAATAAATAATTAAAATAAATAATTAAAGTAATATAATTCTAAATTTAATAAAAAAATATACCATAAAATATTTTGTTTTGGTTTTGCTCTTTAATTTCAGTGTACTTAAATATAATTTTATATTGAACTTCACTTATATCCCACTGCCACTGCCTAGGGGTAGGTGTACATAATCTAGCGTCAAGACAAGTTCCTGTCTACCTTTTGTTCAAATTAACGTCGTACGTTGGCTCGCCACAGCGGAATTATTTTGAGCCTCATACTGTATCCCGCACATAGCAGGATAGGCATAGGGAACCTCACACTAAGTTTAAGATACTCCTTTACTTTCCGTCCCAAGCTTCTCGCGGAAGTCCAGATAAATTGTATGTTAAATGGCGGAACTCTTTAACACCGCACTTTATCTCATTATCAGAGGAAGGAAGTGGCGACAATAAATATTTCTCGAGTAGGAATCAGACACACAACCTGTCGCGTTTACAACCACACGTTTGTGCTCCTGTGCCACGACAGATCTGTAAAGAATATTTTACAATTAATTACCTCAAGTAATCGAAATTATAACCATCACTGAACGAAGACGCATTAAACTTTTATGAAATACAAATTATTTCGATATTTTTTCTCTAATTATCTAGAAATTTCAAAAATAGATGATTTACTATATATATATATATATATGTATATATATATATAACTCTGGTTCTATGTACTTCTGTAGCAATACACTTGCTTCAACATTTGCTCCGTAGTACCGCGACGAGCGCGCGTGTCGTTAGTTCGTGAACACAGAACCGTGAAACGACAAGCTAAACTCAAAGTTATTTTTTTTGCGTGTTATTTGTTATTGAGAAAGTTAGATTAAATTACTTACAATTTGTTAAAGTAAAATATTTTAGAATATATTAATAAATGGTTTTTATAAAAATCTGTGTGTTATTTAAGTTGTTATTGTTATAGTGCAGTGTAATTGTGTTTATTGGATATATTCTGGTGTATATTTAAATAATAAGGTAATATTTACATTATAATAATTAAGTAATATTTTTTATATATATTTTTACGCATAGAGCAGTGTAAGCTGAGGGAACATAATGTTAAGACACTCCGTTCCCCATACACAGGAATTGAGAGAAGTGATTTGTTTTGTTTTTACATTGAATAAATAAACATATTAGATATTTCAGCGTTTACAGTCACACTCTGATGCACTACGACGGCCCCAACTATCATACAAATAATGTAAAAATATTATAATGAAAGAATAATCAATCACAAGTTATAACGAAGACAAAATGTAGGTTTAGCATATACATATGTGTAGTGTGAATTTATTTCAAATTCATTCAATTTTCATCAAGAGTAAAAATGCGCGACCAAAAATGAGATATTGACTTAATTTTGTTAACAAATTCATAAAAGCAAATGTATTTTCTATTTGTTGTATTACCATATACATTAAAAATATATGGTAGTCGTACATTAAAAATATATGGTAGTCGTTAGATAAAATATAGTTGGCATCAATCGTTGGCATCATTTTTTTTCTGGCAAGACCATCTCGAGATCGCCTAATATTAAGCTGAAACATTCACGTCTACAGTACTTTGAGGCACAAAACCGTAACTTGAGGTTTTTAAGTCAATATAAACATTTAGCACCGTTTTTCTGTATTTTATAGATAATTCTTCACCCAATGACAAACCTCTTGTGTCTCGATTTCGGCGGAAAGTAGAGAACGGCACGGAGTATCCTAACACTAGGTGGTGAAATTCTCACTGCCTACCATGCTATGTGCAGGCTACAGCGTGAAGTTAAAAAAATGGACTAAAAGAAATTAAAACACCAACAACACTTTTAAAAATTGATTAATATGAGGATCATGTCTTGTTAAGTTATACGGGGGCTTATTATTTAGGATGAGTTATTAATAAAAAAATAAATATTTATTCCATAATATTGCCTTCTAGACGCTGGGTCTATCTATTATTTTAAGACCTTTTTTAATTTATTATTAAACATTTTAATTTTACTGGACTGGAAACGAATTCACTGAAATTTTCATAGCACAGGGTGACAAGTGCGCGGCTGGACACAAAAGGTTTTATATTCGGACCCCATTAAAAGTAATAAATAACTACTCAAGGCTTAAAGCCTTAAATTTGACTTCGACTTAAATTTGATTCGGCAAATGGGGAACGAATTTTTTTTAATTGCAACAGAGTGGATAGAAATTTAAATAGTAGGTTTTAAGAATGATTGTAACATCGTCGCAAACCTTTTCGGTTTATAGGATGTTACGTATATTGTACTTTTGTAAAAAATGTTAAATGATAATAAATTTAAAAAAAAAAACGTTCTTCTGGGTATAGCGGGAAGCTGAAAACTAAATTAAAATATTTAAAAATTAGATTGTTTGTATCTGTCACCTTTGTCCTCTAAACATAAAACGAAACGCAATAAATAAAACATTCACGTAATATTATGTACGAGTAGGTTGTATATTATTTACATTATAGATTTTTTATAAGGAAATAAGAAAAAAATAAAATACGTAATCGAACCTTTTTAAATTCTTAAAGTCAAAGATCTTGACAGTCACGACAATACAACTGTACTAAATATTAAATATGTATATTAATTGATATTGATTAAAATCTTCTTAAAAATATTTTTTATATATTTTCTATTGTGTGATGAATTTAAAAAATTGTATTAGGTATTTTGCTGTGGCGGTCATTTTAGATTATTATTATCATCGAAACTGAAAAAGTTAGGTAGTCACATTTCAGTTCAATCGGACACTTGCGCGTGGGTCAAACTAAGCTTGCAAGATGTCAGATACACTAACACACATGCTACAAGGCAAATAAAAGTTGTTATAAATATTTATTTCGTTTTTTTACATTTAATCCTACATTACATAGAATACAATACGAGACGTTTAACATAATATTATTATTTTTTTCTTTCTTCAGTGTCTATATAACGAGGATTAACTAAAAGGTATTTAATTTTCGTCATTTTACGCTATCGATGGCGAAAGTAGACACCTTTTTTTATTCGAAGCCGACTATGTAGCGCAAGTTTTTGGCAAGGATTTTGGCAAATGGGTAAAATTTTTATCAGATTTTAAATTTTTATTAGATTAACACAATTATGTGTTTGTCATATATTTAAATAGGCCCCGGAGAAATCTTCTAGACTTACAGCTAGTTAACTAGAAAAATTAAAAGACTTTTTATAACAGCTTTCAAGTGTCTACTGTAGATGAAAATTTTCGAACAATTTCACATTTTCAATACATACATAGCTTTACGCTGTATCCCGCACAAGGCAGGGTAGGCAGAGGGAGCCCAGGAACCTGGTGTTAATACACCCCGTTCCACTTCCGTTCCCCATTTTTTCAATACATTGTGCGTATATTACATTATTATTAGTATGCGTGTCAACAGCTGGGACATAATTTCCGTACACTTACAAATTGACACTATTCAGACACAATAAAAAAATCACCACAAGTGTAAACAATACTTACATAAATGTCTGACGATTACGTCGGAATTACAATTGTGCTCTATTTGTATTATTAAAATAACAAAAAACACTAGCAGGTGTAAATGCGTTTCACAAATCTTGTATTTAATAAACGTGTACCTTATTTAGTACTGGTGTCACCAGTTCATAGTTACTTATGAAAATAGTCCCTAGTTAACATAGTGGTTGTTTGTTCGCAAAGTATTTTGGTAAATGTAAAATGTCTTCGTTACAGATAGTTTTTATTACTTAGATAATGTTAAACTTCTATATTTTTTTTAAATTCACCAGCATTGTGAAAGAAACAAGATGTTTAATCTTCAGGTTTCGCTGTCACAAACAAAGATTAATGGGTTTGATTAAAGCGACAAATTTTAAAGGATTTACGTAAATACGCAGCGGGCGCTGTTTAGAGACGTCACAACCCGCGCTCTGTAAATGTTTCTTACTTAAATATTTTGCTAATGTTACACAATAATGGAAAGAATTAAGTTTTAAATAGTTTTAACGTAAATTACAATTGTCTTTTTTGTGATTTGTAGTTAAATATTTCCCACTGACCTTTTTAAATTTAAAATCGCTACTAAAATAAAAACAGAATCACGTATAAAACAATAAAACACAACTTTAAAGTTAAATGATCCTTTAGCATCTTGACGCTGTTTCCCGCAAGAGTAGATAACACCGTAGCGTATGGGATATGGATAGGAACGGAATATCTTAACACTAGGATCACACAATCGACTCTACCACGCTGGAAGAGGCGGGAAGCTTTAAAAAAACAGTTCTTGTTCTTCTCTGCAATACTGCAATGCTTCTTGAGTGACGGAACTCAATACCGCCAAATGTTAATATTACATAATTTATTTTTGCTTCTTCGTTTTTTTTTCATGTAATAATCGTAGTTTGCATGGAGTTGATTTCATTATTGAAATAGTTTCTTTTCCTTACATGACTGGTTACGGAAAGGTTGGTTGGTATCTTTGTCACCATTTTGTTTTACTTCTACTTCTGTAGATCTGAGCGTGACACAATATTGCCCTCAGCGATCATCGGCAAATCGAAGCATCAGTTGCAGAAATAAGCGCGTTCAGACAAATAACGACTTTTCCTTTTCATAATATAATTATGAGCCTATTTCTTAATTTTTCTTTTTCAAAAATATTCAAGTAAATTCCATAATTTTTGTAGTAAGACAAGGAACTCAGTGACCTTTATATATTTGTTTTCTTCACCTTGTAACAATTTACGAACACCGCACCGCGGGGTAGCGTTAAGTAATTCCGATTTTTCCTTTCTTGTCTTTTAGAGCATAAAATATTAATATTATTTATGTAGACCGCAAATACATACTATAAATATTTCTACAATATTATATGATAACGGAACACAATGCAGCGGCACATTGTATGACTGTAAACTACAGGAACGATAGTAAAAGAACTTACCCCCTGGAAGAATAAATTATTTTATTTCTTCGCTCCTGTAAGAAGATAATGCACAGCGTTAACTTCCACCACTCTACAAGCAATGTTGCAAAACTTGAGTTGCACATGGAAGACGAAGTGTCTTAGCATGTGATTCCTTTTATTTTCCTTACATATGAAGAACACAGCGTGCGTTTTTTTTCACATAGCGAAACTACTGCCATTGCAATAAATAATCGTATTTTTTTAACTATGATATTGACAGACGGACAATCTTGGAAGGTTACTTTTTATTACGTCACTAACGATCTAATTCACTAAATCATCTGTATCTTGTAGTGATATAATTATGTTTGTAGTGTATAAAGACTACATATTCGATAACTCATTTTAACTAATAAAAAACTTGAGAACTTTTAGACGTAAGACAGTTCATTCCCACTAAAGTTACTTAAATTTCTATCTTCACATCTAAATTAATTGTTGTTCAATTAATAAACTTACAAAGAGATTTTATACAATAACCTTAACATTAGAGCAAGTTTTATGTAATTAAAGGTAAAAATCCATTATTTAATAAATAAATTAGAAATTATAAGAAAGTATACGAGAATCGGCCACCGTGACTGAAGAGTCTCAAGAGTACCCGCGCTCGGATTGCGCCTACAAATATGTTATCTCTAAGGTAAGTACCTAAGCCTTTTTATTTTAATTTACCGTCCACATGTTTACGCAGTATTTATAGTTAGAAATACGGCCTAGAAGAAAACCTACTCTTGTTCTTAGTACTTATGTATATTTCTATAATTTATTCTATATAGGTATTATCATCTATACTGAAAAGTGTGCTTAATTTGGGAATTACTAATTAAAATATATATTTTTTATATTGTACAGTCAGTGTGGACACGAATATGTTTACATATGTATGTTCTATCGATCTACTTACTGATACTATAGATGATAATTGTGAATAAACCTAAATTTCGAAATGTTGTTTTATCCTCCGATGCAAGAAGAGGGTTGTTATATGTGCTGTCTGTCTATATCTGTGACACCGTAACCGCGCTTTGCCTTATTTGCCGATATGAAAATAATTAAACACACAAAGTCCGATGGACGCTGTATTTGTATGAATTGATCTACAGTTGTAATTCTTTTATGCTTTACGTTGTATCCTAATCATAGCAGGAGAGACAGAGGGAGATTGAGAACCCAGTGTTAAGACACTCCGTTTACATAATCATTATTTACATTTATCCAAAATGGGAATCGAACCCATCATCGAATTTTCAGTCACACAATTGTGCACTACGATAGGTCTCAAGGTCTCAATAGATTTAATCTATAATATAAATATGAATGTGAAAGTTTTCACTACTTGCCATGTTCACTATTTATAGATCTTCTGAATGTAAGTTTTGAATAAGTGGCGAAAAAATTATCAAACTTAATTTTTTTTTGTATGTACCCATTTTGTTGGTATGAACTGCAAATGTAAGTTTATTATATTTTATTTTTCTATGAAATACAAATATACCTTTTACCATTCGGATTTGTATTTAATTAGTATTGCATTGTCATTTTCTCTTTGTGCCTAATTTTGTAACTGAGTTTTGAGAAATATCATATAGATCTACAGGAAATATCCTAAGGTCAAATAGGGTGGAATGAAACTAACTAACTAATATCGCCCAGCGGTGTTTTTACAAAGTTCTCAAGATAGCGACTTGTTTCAAAAGACAAAGATTGCATACAAATTTCTAATGTTATTGCTACAGTATAAAATACTTTAAAACAGGTTTACGCTTTATCCAGGAGCCGCGTAGACAAAGAAACCCTAATTACAACTTAAACTAACCTAAAATATTCCATTCCTTACTTTTTTCTGATTTTCGAGACATTGCATGTTGAGTGTTGTACCTCAACGCCGTGTTTTGTTTATCATAGCGGAGAAATGAACATATATTTACGTTCATTGTTATATAATTATATGAATGAATTTGAAACACTTTTAGGATTTTTAAGATGAGATTAAGATCACTTAATAATTTTCCCTGGTGTATTGTATCTTATAAATCAAGCTTAACTTTCATTAAAATTGAGTAAGCAATGGCCAATTGCCAAGAAAAAACCATTGCCGATTGGTTCGGTTGCGGTTCGAGTCGTGCCGAACTTGTCGTGTCGAACTTTCGTGGCGCAGAGACACAAGCGCGTCACTGTAAACGCAACAGGTTGTGAACGCAAATGATTTTCTAAGCTTACAGAAAATTAAGTATTCCTTACCTACCTTGCCTACTTATTTTTTTTTACTTTACCGTTTATTACGGACACAGCAAGGCACACGAGTAGCATTTGGGAACATAGCAATAGCATATTGCTAAAAACAAAACAAAGATCAAAAAAATTATAAGAAACAAAAAAAAATAACTTAAAATAATTACATGAAGTAGCAAATCTCCAGCTAGAAAATAAGCAGTAATTTTCTTCACGAGACAAAATTGCCGTCAATTTGCCACAAAACTTAGTAAGAACCTGAAGACTTCAAATAACATAATACTCCATTAGAGCTCTGTACACATATGTACGAGTAATTGTAATACCTACATTAATCAAAGGAAATAGTTTTGTGAGATGATAACATACTTGTACGTATTACGAGTACTTTGTAGTGTGTAAGTTAGATTGATGTCGCTGTTTTTTCTAAGAATAAAGCTAAAGCAAGCTTGATCTGTTTTTACATATAAATTTCGTTTTTTTAACTTCACGCTGTATTCAACACATAGTAGAGTAGGCAGAGGGACTTGGGAACCTAGTGTTAAGATGTATACTATCGTTCCCATTAAGATTGTTCTGTGTGGCGGACAGAACAATCTTAATGCATGACGGAAATTCTCTAAAAATTGCGTGTGATAAAGCTCAAGTAAAACATTTTCTATATAATTGTAATAAAATATTTATAATGGCAATTTAATTTATGCAAAGATTTGTAACGTAAATAATTCAATTCGCGGGCATCACGACCTCACTTCTCTACGTCGATTATATCAAAATATTTCAAGAGTTCGGCCGAATTCACATTGTACTCCTTTGTGCTTTAAAAGGCACTTTGTACTCCTCTATGCAAGTATATTAAGTACGGGACTTACAATCCTCGAGGCAGATTATGTTATCTTTCCATTAATTCGGTGTCGCCACGATTGTGCGTCGTAAACGAATGGAATTTCAAAATCTTGTAGTTTTTTATCATCTTAAATTAAGTTGCAAATTCAACGCAAAAGTAAAACATAAATAAATATAATTTTGGTTGCGTTATTCCTTTACTCTATTCCTTTACTCTATCCACTTGCATGGTACAGTAAAGGAATCAGGACGAGTCTCATTCGACCACCGAGTGTTTTATACCAACTTCAGTACTGTGGGTCAACAGGAAGAAACAATGAAATTTGTGTGCGTATTCACTCGTTTTGTATATAATACACTACAATTATAAGTTGTTAGAAAAAAAATTCTATAAAACATTTATTAATTTTCACTTCCATTCTTTTTCCATAATCTCTCTCTATCCTCCCTCTTATAATCGGTGATCCTAGCCTATAGCTTGGCAAGCAACAACAATACAAGTGATATAAACAACTTTATGCTAAGACGCCTTCATTCAGCAATTAGGACAAACCGAATAAATGACGCGTACATTACTTAATGGGGAATGGGACTGAAACACACACTAGTAATCTCTGTAATTATATAAACACATTAAATGGTAGGACGCATATGGATTTAATTTGAATATATTTTTAAGCTCAGTATCGCTGATACTGGCGGAAGGTCACGTAAAAAGCACGAGGGGTCCTCGTGCTTTTTACGTGACCTCAAGCGTGTATGAGTGGTCAATGACAGTGAGCGAGGCGATAGAAGTAGAGTGGCGATAGAGTATTTCTAAAGACATTTCGTGTTGAATGGTGTAACTCAACGCCACGCTTTGCTTTATTGGAAACATAATAAATAAAATAATGTTATATCGAATCTATAACCTTAGCGTGTAAAGTCACACAATCTAGCCACTGCGCCATGAATAACTTACACATTTCTCTTCTATAAAATTAACCTTTCTCCCTTACAATCACCGTTTTTTATCATAGCAGGGTGGACAGGGCGAACCTAATAATTGAATATGCTATCCACAATTATACTGCATTTTCATAGTCAATCTAACGAGCTAGAAACGAAGCACTAACTACAAATCCTCTAAAGTTACACGATATCGCACTGTGCTATGGTATACGAACACTAGGTTCCCAGGTTCCCTCTATTTACCCTGATGTATAAAAAGTTAAAAGAACGTCACTAAGTTGTGCCTATTTATAGATGTACCTAATACATCAGTCCATATATTCTACTATAATAAGAAATAAGGCAAACAAAATTCGGTTCATACATAATAAAAGTGCTGATATGAATAGTTGACCGCGGGCCGTCGTAAGAAAGGACGGCTTTATGAATATTCAGAACTATGTGCTTTCGATATCGGACCCCGCTGAGCTCTGGACGTCACGTTTGTTAAAGTAAATAAAAAATAATCATTCGATTAACATAGAGTGCAGTAAGTAACTAAGCGTGGAGCTGATGAGGTTTGCAGAGGTGGAGTTCGGTTAGTAATGATTAGTAATCCTATTGTATCCATAATTCATAGTATTGTCCAAATTTCAATCTAAAGCCGTCATATAGCCGTCCTAATAGCGGTCATGCAGCGGCACAAATTTGTGACTTTAAACGGTTGTAAGTCCTATTTCCATCAGAGAGAATAAGTTATATAACATTGTTATATAAATGGCTCTGGAGAGCAAAGCATTGCCTTCAGTATTCGGCGTAATGTCGCGACACTTAGTTTGTCTTGGTTACTTTGGAATTTCACTATTGCGCAGCGTGTGCGACATACTAGTATCACAGGCATATTGCTATTACCTTCCTGCTCTCGAAAGTTATGGAGAGCATAATAAATAGCCAGCTCTTGGTCTATCTAGAGGATCACCGATTGATTAACG
>JAXGGP010044694.1:0-17464 GCA_035584415.1 Eueides aliphera
TATTCGTATTCATATTACTTGACAAATAATAATATAGATTTGCTTTAAAATCAAAATATATTGTAGATATAATCAACTTATATATTTAAAGTTGTCCATAAATTTCGATTGAGTAATTAAAGCCTTTTCCTCTGGCTGATTGCAGTCTTATAGTGACGTTGTTTCTTCCAACTCCACCGGCAATAATTCGCGCAGATGCGTTCTGCCTGCCATTCTCGATAGCTCGCACTGCAGTTATGTTTGTTCGTACATTACCATTAAATACGTAGTTCTGATACTGTACAACGTTTACTCTGGCTGGTAGGGCTACCACTCTCCTGGAAATTTAATATAATCTTAATTTCTTTCATAAAAAATAATAACTGGAGTCTTTCAACAGCATAATTAAATATGAAAAATGTATCAAAGTCTCATAAGGCTAGTTTTAAGTAATATGTTAAATAATATATATTCTATAACCTAAGCTACGGAACATGAGTCCGTAGTAAAAAAGTAAACTTTATAAAAAAAATTAAAGATCATCCTGGTGGGCAGTCTCTGGTAATAAAAAAATCCCATCTGTGAGTCCCACCACTCAAAATAAAAGGCAACGGAATGTTTTCATTCTAATTTTTTTCTTTTTTGTGTCGCGTTTACTGTCACAAGCTCGTGCCCCTGCGCCAAGATAACCCCTATGTTTAAATGTATAATAAATACCAAGGCATGGCATGGATTTTCTAATTCAATAATTTTATGTGTCTTAAGGCTAATTTACGACGTTAAGTAGTAAAGTATGAAATTGCGTCGTATTTTGAATATACCTTTGTAACAGCGTGTCGCGCGGACCTGCCACGCCAACGACTAGGTTAGCTCTGCTGGAATATTCCACAGACGCTGAGTTATTCAACCCAGCAAGTACAGCTAGCACAAGAAAAGACAGAAAAAGTTTCATCTGTAAAAAATATTACTTTTTTTAATTCGTTATATTTTATAGTGCAATTTAGCTTACGGTACTTGAGAGACGCAGGTTCGAGTCCTCTCTCTCCAAGAAAAAATATTTCAGAAATCGTATTAAGTCTTAAAGATAAGACTTAATACGATTTCTGAAATAATTTTTCTTAGTATGAAAAAATTCTTAAATAATCATTTAAATAATACAACTAATAATCTAGATTGTACGACAGCTTTGGGAAAATCACTTAAATAACGCGACAGTATTTCATTTTTTTCGAAATGAATAAGTTTGAAGCTATAGGCCAAGCAAGTGTAAAAAAAGGTAAAATTACTTTTTTAATTTCACGCTGTATCCAGCATGTTCATAGCAGGATAGGCAGAGGCAATTTGAGAACCTAGTGTCTTAATACTAGGTTCTCTTTAAGTATCTTAATACTTAGTTCCCGACTTTTTGCTGAATTTTAGGTATTGCATGTTTAGTGGCGTAATGCAAAGGCATTAGTAGCAAACGAAAGAATTGAAAATAATAAATATTTCGTTTCTCTGAGAGAGGATCGAACCCACGACCTATTGCGTTCACAGTCACACGACAGGCCTTTTAAAAAGTAACTTATAAAAATATAGAAAGGAATACTGAATATATTACCTTGAAAAATGTTTATCAACACGTTAACAACAATATCTAAAAAAACAATTACAGCTAAGAGCTTATATACAGAATACTATCTAGTCTCTTATCAAATGTTTCTGTGATAAAATCAGTATTCGTCCTGAGTCACATTTTCAATAATGAAATAAAAAAATTGTGTAAATTCATTAAAGTTTATCTGTAGTTTTTTTTAAACGTGTCACGAAGTTATAGTGGTAGAATGCAATTGTCAGCTTCACAGTTCATAGAGTAGGCAAAGAAAATATGAAGTAAAGTCCTTCGTTTCTTTACAATTTGTGACATTTCGTTTTAAGTGGTAGGGAAAAGAATCTATAACCATCGTACAATTACTATCACAAAGTGTCAAAATTGTCAAAATTGTTCCACTTTGAAAGCATAAGATTAAATATTATATAAATATTGTAGAAGCTTTATTTTACATCTCTGGATCTTTAAAATTACTATAATAAAATTTAATATTTTTTTTGATATTTTAAATAAAGTAAAACAAAAAATATTTACGATGGAATGCTTGCACAATGCGCTCCATACGAATGCGCATTACGCTGGTATGATAAGTGGTCGGGATAATATTTTCGGGACCGCCACACATACCCCTTCAATCTGTGGATAACTAGCGTTTTCTCCTCACCTCCATTATGCGAACTCAAAGAGTTTTGTGAGACGAAGTGATGTGACGTGAGTGACGATGCTATAGAAAGAAAGAAAAACTTATGGCAGGGTTGTAAAGCCTCGGATAAATGTATGAAAAGAAAAAAGTACAGTGATATTATAAAAATGGAGTGTGAAAATTGAGAGAAAGAAAAAGATGAAAGGTTAACGAACAACTTTCAGGAAAACACGAAGCTTTTCTGGAGATGTACGAATGTGATGACGCCTCTGCCTCAAGTGACAGCGAAACGCTTAGTCTTGATGTAGCTGATGGCGAAATTAGTATAAAAGAAGTTGAGAGTGCAATACGAAGTTACTGCCGATATGATTAAATATGGTGGGCCAGCGGCTTGGACCTGTTCTAGTTTTAGTGCCGTCTATGCTGGAAATCCGGAAAGGTCCTAGATGATTGGAGAGATGCGCTCATCGTGCTTTTGTATAAAGGTAAAGGTTCACAGATAGACTACCCAAACTATGGGCTATCAGTTTGGTTAGTTCCCTATCTAGTAAAGTTTATGCTAAAATATTATCGAGACTGTTGTGGGAGGCCTAGGAGGGCTTTAGACGTGAAAGAGGGATCCATACAGAATCAGATCTTTTCCTTTCGCATGATCATGAAACAATTTTTGGCAAAAACCCAAAAAGTTTTCTGTACTTTCGCGGACATGAAAAATGAATTTGACAGGTTTGTAATATAGAGATTTTGAGAGATACTGCCCCGGTACAATGTGAGCGGACTGTTGCTTCAGGCTGTAAAGTCTCTTTACAAAGATCACTCAGCCTACATGTAAGTAGGAGCTGGTATGTAGCCTTAGTTTAACATCCAATCGGGTGTTAAACAAGGTTGCAATATGTCAGCTCGGCGGCTTCAATTTGTATTTGAATGGCTGTCAAGGAGTGAAACAAAGGGACTTGGGAGTGAACGTATGCTAATAAGACAAAGGTTCTGATATTTGAAATACACGAAAGCATGACGGAATGTTAGATAAGCGTAAATGATTAGATATTAGATGAAGTGAATGAGGTAGTAAATCTGTAAAGTATGTTAAGTAGAGACGGAAGATACGAAATGGATGTTAAAAGGTGTATTACTGCGGGTAACAGAGTTGATCGTACGTTGTTGAGACGGTGAAACGTTAGCATAGCTGCGCATTTGGCCGTACACAACTCAGTATTGGTACTGACTTTGTTATACGGCAGCGAAACGTGGATATTACATAAGAAGAATGTCAGATAGATAGATACGTTGGAGATCGTAGCGTTTAGCGCTCCAATCTCTCTGCCTACCCGACTAGGGGTACATCGTGAAGATAATTAAGTAAGTAAGTAAGCATTAAAAAAAAATATTTTTATTACTTTTAATTAATTATTTCAATATAACTAACCTTACCTAGCATCTATTTTACTACAATGTATCTCACTATGTTTAATGGATTATTTTCTTTTGGCCACGCGGGGGACGCCGCAGGTTAAAACAAGTATTTATAGTAATTTTCGCTTTATATAGTTAAAACAAATATTTTGTTTATAAAAACAATTACTTATCTATTTAGATAGTAATGAATCATTAATATTGTATCATATAACTTCTTATAATTAAACGATAACTATAATCAATGATAAGATTCCATCTTTATTTATATTTAACTTATCAGTGTTTATGCAAGGAAGATGAAAGAGAAAAATTGTGATGGAGAGAATTAATCAGTGTAATATCAATTTTATCCAAACTAGTATTTGTTAAGATTTGGTCGACGAAGAAAGACAGATTATTATATTTCTATCGTAACTTAAATTAGCTTAATACAATATCCCGCACAAGGTAGTCAAAGAGAACTAGGGAACCTGATGTTAAGACAATTCGTTCCTTTCCCCAGTTTCCGCCAAATTTGGAATATGTATATCAAATAAAATTTTAGAAATATGTTTATATGCAAATTGGCATATTAAAAAAAGAAACCCGGTAAAAACTCAGCACGCTAAAATAACTTTAGATTTTGTAATTCAATAATTTATGTTACGTTATGAATGAGATATTACAATAATTTGTTGAGACGCTATTGGTATGATGATACATCACTTCCTTATTTTAATTGTTTCATAATTAATTTAAAATCCTTTAAATATAGACCCCGATAGCTTATTTCTTATTCATAGTCATAAATATGACGACTAGACTCGATCAGAGCCCGACGCTTATAGAATACATAGCAATCACTTGCCATAACTATTGTTATAATTATTTAATAGTTTTTTAATAAAAAGATAAGGATTGGAAAATACTTATTTTAAGTTATTTCGCTGTGCCCCGCACCATAGACAGAGGCAATTTGTGAACCTAGTGTTAAGATTTTCCGCCGAATCTGAGGCATTGCGTGTTGGCTGGCGGAACTCAATGCTGCGCTTTGCCTAGTTTAATTTAATTTTTCTAGTTTGATTGTAAACTCTATGGTTACTGATATTATATTGTAACGTAAATTATAATTTTTAGCTTTGGTAGGGCGTGAGGCGTTTTGTTCCGCTTCTGGGCACGCAGTTTATCAAATCTTTCACCCATCGAAAAACAGAAGAGCAGAAGGAGCAATAAAGTCTCTCAGTGTACCAGCAGGAAACAAAATAAAATAATAAATTATAACATATAATTTATTATTTTAAAATAAAATAATAAATTATAATATATTAAAATTTTCATATCAAAAACATAATTAACTAGCTGACCCGGCGAACTTCGTTCCACCATATTTTATTTCTCTAGTCGCGACTGAGGCCTTCCAGTAAAATCAAAAAAGCTCTATTTTGAATAATTTGACAATATATAGACTTAAAAATTATTTATTATTTAATGACAAAAAATAGACAAAATCTGCTGTTTACAATACGACCATATTTATATAAATAAAATTATAATTAAGTAATTCGACCATAATTATTGTAATGCACAACATTTTTGGTTTCTCCTTCTGGAGAAAAAAATAAAAAGCGCCGATAGTTTGCCGACTCTCGAGCACGCAACGTACAACTGTCCATACGAAAAACATGACAATACAAGGTTTATTCCACACACCTCTAAAGATTGACCTTGGGATTTAAAATTAGTCATTGCACATGCAAGTCGTACTGGAAACTGGACACGTTTATATTCAAATGGGCAGTCAGTTGGTATTAGCGGTGTTTTAGGAATACGCACGTCCTCGCCTTTAAACTTCCCTATGATTATAGTAGCTTCCATTAAGTTCTGCGTTATTTTTTTACAGCATGTACTGTTCCGTTACACAATTTTGGTTGATTCAGATTGCGTAACGTAATTATCACAGACGACATAATTATCACAGACGACCTTGAGCTGTAAATTATATAGTGGTAATCCTGGCGAATCCAATGAATTTAGGAATTCAATTGGATAATTGACTACTTCATTTGGATCGATTATTGAATCTATGGACCTAAATAAATACATTTGTCCATCAATTTGACTTTGAATTTTTATGGCTAATATTTTTGGTGGCAACGAAATGAGGCCAGTGGAAGAGTCAACTTGCAAGACGTTTGTGTGTTAAAGGTTATTACCAAATTAACGACTTCATACATTATAACTCGCCTTGGGAATGAAATGCTCGCTCCAGGATATTTTAAATGTATCACTGTCAATAATAATAATATGATGTAAATTTTTGGTAAAAAAAAGACATGTGCCTCTAGTTTCTTTCGCCAGTTCTTTTCAGATCTGAGGCAGTAACTTTAGTGAACTGGTGGTAAATTTTTTGACGTTCAAAATATTAAGCTTGTACTTTTTATTTTGGATAAAAATATTTGAATTTTCTCCTTCGTTTTTACTTATTTAAAATGGCGTTTGAGTACATTTTCCTTATGATATTCGTGATCAGGACGAGGTCAAAATACGTTAGTTTACCAAATTTCAGATTGATCGGCGGTATGCTCTTTTCAGAAATACACCCTAAAATTATTTCACTTAAAACGTGTGGCTTAATTGGACAAAGCGCTAGGACGGTTTCCAAGAGTTGCGGGTTCAAATCCTTCTACGTTCGAAATTTTTATACTCTTTTAAATTTGGTATTATTTTCTAAAGTATGGAATAACACTTTTAAAATAGTAAAATAATTACTATTTATTTATTGTACACATACACATTTTTAAATCCTTCATCAGATCGAACCAACATCTGTCAAGTGCGAATCACTCACACAACGTACCTATTTAAGTATTACAATACTTTATTAACTTTTTTTGATTAACGCGAGAAACTTGTCAAATTTACACAAATTTAAATTTGCCCTATGCCCATATGCACTTTTTTATATAAAATAAACTAAAAATATAAATATGTTGCGTGTTCCTTGAAAACCTTAGAATCTACAAATTCTTACTTTCATTTTTTTTATTTTATTTGTATTTTAAGTTCTGATTGCGTGCCAACTTTCATAACCGTAGGTGCAAAAGAAGTACCCTATTAGAATGTCATACATAAGGATTTTTAGGAAGGTTCTTCAGTCAAGGTTCTCTGACTCTGAGGACTTCTAAGGATCTTTGCAACAAAGAGATGCTTAATTCATCACTTAATTAAGAGATACTTAATTCTTAAGAGATACTTAATTAATTCTTTTAGGTATTCCACGCCTTGACTCACGCTGGTCAAAATCATTATACAAATCTTTAAAAAGTGATTAAACAAACTATTGCTCGCAACTCAGGCGCCTACACTCGCTGACGCAAAAAAAATTCTAGTACCATGGGGAGGAGGAGGAAAGAGGAGAGGAAGGGGGGTTAATAAATGCTACAAAAAACATCACATGATCACAGGACGTCCCCTTATTGAAAAAGACCGTGTAAACATTTTTAAATCATCCAATACACATAATACTACCACAATCATGAACAGCAGTTCTGCTGAAAAATGTCGTCAAAATACTTAATGCTTACTAATTTTAATAAATTTACAATTTCATTAAATACAATGGTGTAGATCCTGTATGAACATCAAATGATCTTAATAAAACACATTTTATACTTTTTTATACATTCTTGGACAGTGTAACAGGCAGTCTACCCTAACGTCTCTTCTACAGTAACTTTTAATTATTGCAGTAGTAACTTTAAATACATTGCTGAATACTATTAAAAATATATATATACTCAGTAAAAACATGTTTCCGATCAATAAGTAGGTGTGATAGAATGTATCCAGAACGAACCTCTCAGACGTCGTATTCATCAGCAGTGTTTTATATTTGTCTTTGTTTCGCGTCTCTATAGTACTTTGGTCTTTGTTTTTTCTATAACATTGAATACGTTGACAGACAAACACAAACAATATTGTAATAGATGCATATAAAAACAATTAAACAATATATATTAATTAACTGACATATTTTAATTTTGTAATACAGTGTTACGAACAATATCTTTAATAGATATACTCACATATTTGCCTTAAACAAGAATAAATATAATTCACTTCATATTTAGAGCCGTCCATAAATTTCGATTGTGTAATTGAATCCTCTTCCTCTTGCTGATTGGAGTCTTATACTGACGTTGTTTCTTCCTATGCCACCGGCAATAATTTGCGCATTTGCGTTCTGCCTGTCATTCTCGATAGCTCGCACTGCAGTTATGTATGTTCTAACATAACCATTAAATACGTAGTCCTGATACTGTACGGCGTTACCTATAGCTCTCTGAGCTACCACTCTCCTGAAAATTAAATATTATTCTAATTAAATATTATTCTAATATTATTCTATTTATATAAAATAATAAATGGACTCTTTTAATAACAAAAATAATTATGAAAAATGTATCCTTACAGTCCCATTAGTAATCATCATATCATGTAGTTTCAAGTAATATATAAAATAATATATGAAAATTTTATAACCGAAGGTAAGGACCATGAGACCGTAGTGTAAGAAGTAAATTGTTATTATAAATTGGTATAATAAACTCAAACCAGCTGGACAGATAAAGATAAAATAAGGCTGCTGAATAGCATTTGATGATTTGTGGAGAAATTGTGACTTTCCGGACGGAGTAAGCCTATAGGGAAATTTTATATGTGTATAAGCCAACTGAGTGTATATAGATATTAAAATGTTTATTTCTATATTTTATTACCTCACGCTTTACTTTTCACCTCATGCACTAGGCAGGGTAGGCAAAGGGAACTTGGAAAACTAGTGTTAAGACACTCCGTTCCGTTCCCCACTTTCCGCCGAATCCGCATTGCGTGTTGAGTGACGGAAGTCAACGCCGAGCTCTGTTTTTTTACCAGAGCGAAGAAATTACACACAATTAAATATTTAATTTCAAAATATGAAGTATTTCATTTCCTACATTTTCGAATTCACCAACTTCTGTTTAATATTTGATATTAGAAAAATTATAAGACGCAATTGGTAAGGTGAAACATGGCTCCATAACCTTAATTATTCGATAATTTAAACCAAACCGATTTAAAGATACCCATAGCTTTTCCTTCATTTTTCTTTTGTTTTCCTCGAGCTTCACGCATTATCCCGCACATGGCAGGAAAGGCAGAGGGAACTTAGGAACCTAGTGTTAATATACCCCATTCCGTTCATATATATACACATATATACGAAGGTTGTGGGTTCAATTACATTTATTTTTTTTTTTAGTTTCACGCTGTATCCCGCACAAGGCAGGGTAAGCAGAGGGAACCCGGGAACCTGGTGTTAAGACACCCCTTTCCACTTTCCGTTCCCCGCTTTCCCCCAAATTTGAGGCATTGCGTGTTAATTATATTTCAATAATCTTAAATCGCTTTCCGCTCCAAACAATCAAACAAGCGGGTTTTTAAAATATCTTTAAAATTGGGCGGAAAATGGGGATAGAATGTCTTAACGCTAAGTTAGCACGTCAAATAGTACAGCGTGAAACCTTTGTAACAGCATGTCGCCCGGTTGCACTACGCCAACGACCAAGTTAGCTCTACTGGCATATTGTACAGACGCTGAGTTATTCAACCCAGCAAGAACAGCCAGCACAAGAATAGACAGGAAAAATTTCATCTGAAAAAAATAATGCTTTTTCAAATTCTTGACATTCTATACTTTATTAATAACGTAGCCTGTGACGGAATGTGAAAAGCGCCGGTTCTAATCCTGGTACATTAATATTTATTACGTTTTCTGAAATAGCTTTTTGCAAAAACACTTAAAAATATTTTAGTTACACAATTAATGTATATAAAGAAAGAAAATATTTAAAAGAAATTATATATTTTTATAATTTTTTAACGATTAATGTACATATTAATTATGATATTTTAATATTTGTTATGTAAGGATAATACAATTGATCTAGATTATCCGACAACTTTGGTAAATCGCCGAATTGAATAAAATGACGTATTCCCTTCTTTGCGCCGAATTTGGAGCATTGTGTGTCGAGAGGCGAAACTCAACGCTGCGCTTTGCCTAGTCACCCGCCCCGGCTCTAACCGACCAATTTGTACGTGCGCCCCTGGCTTCACAAAAAGAGACTTAAAAAGATATTTAGTTTAATACTGAATCTAATAAAATATTACCTTGAATAAGTGTTTCTTAACTAGTTTATAAAAAATATAACACTAATAATACCTTAAATAACAGCTAAGAGCTTATATATAGAATACTATCTATTCTTTTATCAAATGTTTCAGTGATTAAATCAGTCTTCATTCTGAATCACATTTACAATAAAAAAAACAATGAATTGTGAAATTCTTTAAATGTCTATACGTCATTTGTTTATAAACGGGTCACGTATTATAATTGTAATTATTCTAAATAAATATGAAGAAATATTTATTTTTTTTATATTAATTTTTTTTTTTTTCATGTCTTCGCTTTGATAACAACCCGAAGCGTGACGTTTAGTTATATACCACTCAACACACAATGCCTTAAATTCGGTGGAAACTGGGGAACGGAATGGAGTGAGCCACACAACAGCCTACCGTACTAAAAAATATTGGTATTCTACACTTTGGAAAGAAAATACTAAATTTAGAAGCGTATAAAAATTAGAACGTAGCAGATTTTGAACTCGCGCCTCTTGGAAACCGTCCGTGCACTCTGATCAACTAAGCCATACGTTCTTATCAAGCTACGCCAAAATTATTATTCGCTTGTTACAACTTGTTTATGTTGTCAGCATCTCTGTAGGGAGATTTTTACAAATTTCTGGTCCCAAAGACAATTCGTTAGAATTTCCATTTGGCAAGAGAGAATGTTTTTTGTTTGAAAATGTTCAAAAAATGTTTTACGCTTTTAAATTTAGTATTTAATAATCTAACATAGAACTACTTTTACTTTACTTGTGATTAATCGTTTCAGTATAACTCACAATACCTAGTGTCTAATTTACTTCAGTGCCTTTCATAATTTTTAATAAATTATTTTCGATCGGCTACGCATGCGAAACCGCCGGTTGAAACAGGTGTTGATATTTATGATTGCTCGATAGATATCATTAAAATCCATATTTCATTTATAAAAAAAACTCCTGATTTCTTTAGATACTAATGATTCATCAAAGTAGACATAAAGTATACTTACTTATAATTGAGCGATAAGAATAATCAAAGATTATATTATATCTATCACCATTATCATCATCATCATCATCCTATGACGGTCCATTGCTGAATATAGGTCTCCCCTAGAGCGCGCCACGTTGCTCGGCCCTCTGTTTTCGTCATCCAATGTCTACCGGCGGTCTTACGGATGTCGTCAGACTAGCTATATAATAATATATACTTTCATACTCTCAGTTTCACACTGTATCCCGCACACGGCAGGGTAGGCAGAGGGAACTTGGGGACCTAGTGTTAAGATACTCCGTTTCACTTCCGTTTCCCACCGAAATAGAGGCAATGCGTGTTGATTGGCGGAACTCAACGCCGCGCTTTTGCCTTATTATTTACTTTTATCTATACTTATATTAATTTAATCAGTATATTTTTTTACATACTTTACAAAGAAGAAATTCAACTTTTTTTTTAGCTTCACGCTGCATCCCGCACAAGGCAGGGTAGGCAGAGGGAACCCCGGAACCTGGTGTTAAGACACCCCGTTCCACTTTCCGTTCCCCACTTTCCGCCGAATTTGAGGCATTGCGTGTTGAGTGGCGAAACTTAACGCCGCTCAACTTTATAATAGCATTTTATTCCAAAACGATATTTTTTAAGTTCTAGTCAGCACGGAATTAATCTAATTAATAAAGAAAGAAGATATTTAAAAGAAATTATATATTTTTATCAATTTATCATAAAGTATCATTTCATCTCTAATGATATTAAAATGTGTTGATATGTTGAGTGTTATCAGATTGCTTAAGAAAATATATAATATTTTAGTTTTAAAATATTATGCGTTGTACTTTCCGTTAACCTATAATTTTGAAATTGGTAAGGTCTTAACCCGTTTTTTTTATTTATTTGAAATTCATATCTTGTATTACTTATAAAATAGAAGATACAAATACATTGAAATTAAATATATATAAAAAACAACAACAAGAATCTTTTTATTTTTTTATTTTTTAAGTTTATAGAATTAAATT
Organism: Eueides aliphera; assembly: GCA_035584415.1. NCBI lineage: Eukaryota > Metazoa > Arthropoda > Insecta > Lepidoptera > Nymphalidae > Eueides > Eueides aliphera. The sequence continues at coordinate 11,840 of JAXGGP010044694.1, forward strand.
TTACAGCACACGTGTTGTATATATATTATAACAGCTTAGGTAAACTACAAACTAGTAGGCTGTAACTTCCCCGTCTTGCCTGGTGTTCCCCTACCTGGTTCCGCTCCTCACTTCAGTTCTAATACTACATTAGCAGCATATACTAATTCGGCTATTAAAAATACAATTATTGCCATATCATTAGGTGAACTAAAACAGGCGAAGTAGAGGTAATCCCCTACTTTTTTTACCTTCCTTAAAATTTAGGTCTTGGTGAGCAAAATCCTAATATCACTGCTTTCGAGATATTAGCCAGTGAATTATTTTTATAATTACTGAAACATTCAGATTAGATTAACGACATTGAGATTAGCGCATACAAACGCACAGACAAACATACAATACTTTTAAAACCATTAATTTCTTATTATTTAATAAGATCTTATTACTTTAATAAGCGTCCCTATAGATGTACTATAAGATTTTTTTTAATATCTTTTTTATTTAATATCAAATTTCTTCTCACAATAAAAAAACTGTTATTTACAAAAAAAATAATGAGGCTGTCGTTGTGTAGTGGCACAGTGCAGGTGTCTGTCACTAATTAATTTTCCATTCATATTCTTGTTCTGGAAACAACACAAATCGCTGCTCACTTGCCACTTAACACAATATTCCAATAATTGGGCGGTACGTTGAAAACGGGGTTACTTAACACCATATTCCCTACACCAACTCTGCTCAATATGGGACAGGCGTAAAATAAAATGATAAAAATGTACAGTTTTCATGTCAAAAATATCTCCTGAGTCGTCAATGGAATCGATAATTATAACTAAATAAGTGTTCGAGCCGCTCAAACCGGCCTGCGCCGGTGGCGGCTGGCGATGCTATAAATTTAATATACAGTTCAACAACAGTACAATCCAGATACACCTCATACTCTGCAAGAGATCTAACCGACAACTTTTAATGCACCCCATTTCACTGCTAGTAAACCTATTCCTTTTTCAAGCAATGTACAAAGTGGAACGTTTTCTCCTCCCGCCTTGTTGGCGGATTATTGTAGGCATAAGAAGATGCTGAGCATTGCGACAGTGGTTGTGATTGCCTTGAAGGACCCTGTTAAGACCCCATCACGGTGAAGCATCCATGGCCATTATCGGCCTCACCTCTGGCTGAAAATCTTTGCCACTGCAACCTCTTCTGCATTTATCGCATCATCAAAATCTTTGATACGGACTACGGCCATTTTGTTGGCTGGGATATACGCACGTCAAGATTTGCAAGTTCACTTCGCATTCGCGAAGCCAGAAGATCAACTTTAATTTCATTATCAGGCCCATTAATTTTTAATATTATGCTACCTGTCATAGCCCTTTTGGCCTTCACTTCTTCAATACCAAGATCTCGTAGCCGAATTTTACTCTTAGCCGCAGTCACGACCTCAGAATATGTTGAGTTAGCGCCCTCAGGAACAGTAACAGATATTGCCGCAGTAGGTAAAGACCTCGGTAACATATTAACACGTTTTTTGTCTTTATTCAAGACACTTCGAGGTTGATTGCTCTCCGAAGCGTTTTTGCGAGAAGCTACCGTAGCCCAAGTTTCATCATGTGCTGGAACATGCAATAATGGCGGACCAAATACTACGGGCAAGTCTCAATAATTGTAGGATGGACATATTGCTATATTCCACCTTTGCTTCTTTTCTTTTTCTTGCTCGTTTGTTCTTTCTCCTCTTCTATGATAAAAGAGGATAGATATGAAGTCTGCAGAGTAGTATTTTTTCCCAAGGCAGGTCTTAAGACCTTATCTGGAAAAATATCAGCTTTAAAAACTGCAAGTTTCTGATCACTTAAAAACCCTATCTGACCGATGAGTCCTGCTTCCAATGTTCCTCGAAATGATGTTGTAGCCGAACCTCTACCAGCAGTGACAGTGGAACTAAGAGATGAGATGAGCAGGTATCTCTATAGGAGCTTGGTGTATAGATTGACCTGATGTGCTCACTATCTTCACACTATATTGCTGAATTCGTTTCGTCACACTATTTTGATTCATTTGAATCAGTGGTTAATCTCTTCTATTAGGTTATTAACTTTCTCACCTATGCCAGAAATCTCTGCTCATAGTTCATCATTTTGTTTCTCCAATCTAGTTAAATTTTCATTACCAGGAGCACAACTTATTTCTTGTACCGCTGCTTCGACTGTCCTTACTGCTATGCGAAGACCATGAACAAAATTACCTTTTAAATTTCGCGAGCGATTTGCAACCTTCTCTACGGCCATCAGATTATTTTTAATGCATGTATTTAGATTAATTGTCGCTCTATTTTTCATTTCTTTTGCTAGTTCATTGCCACTGGGACGATTTTTTTTTATTTAGAGTTTATAGTAACCACAGTGGGATCGAAAAGCTCATCCTCAGTCTCAACACACCCACCATCTATTGTGACTGGTACATTGCCAGTATTTAAATCTAACGATATTGATGATTGTTCTGTATCTGTTTCTTCAGCTTTAAAACTACAATGTATACCTGATCGGCCACCTTTTCTCTGTTCTGGTCTATAAATTTTCACTTCTCGTCCTCTATGACTTTTTGGAACTTTAGGTGGCGCTATGACTTTCGCACTTGCAGCTAAGTCTGACCCTAAATAATGTTCTCTTTTAGAGATCGACCGCTTGTGGCCTTAAAATTCACCAACACGAGGAACTGGAAGATTTTCTATCTACTATTCGCTATTTCCATACCACTAGAAATATCCTCACTCCCTTTAGGTTCTGGCGTTGTACTTAACGCTAGTTGCTATTGTATTACTGTCACTGTTTTGACACTGAACATGTTTATGGACAAACACAACACAATATTATAATATATATATTACCGGTAGCAATGTATGAAATCAGAGAATTGTCTACAAATCCTAGGAAATGTGTACAATTCTGATCGTATTTAGGAAATGCAAAAAATATTGTTTGAAAAACTATTTAATGCATAGATATCCTAGGAAATGTATAAATTTCCTCGGAATTGCATATAATTCCTATATTGTAATCCAATTCCAATATTGTGTTAGGAAATTTAAAAGTAAATGCTTTCTGTACTGTTTCTAGCCTAAACTAAATATAATAAATGTTTTAAATTTCCGATACCAATTCCAATATAGTATTAGGAAACGTATAAAGTAAATGAAATCTGTATTGTTTCTAACCTAACCTAAACTATATATCTTAAACATTTTACATTTCCGATTGCTATTTAGGAAATGTATAGATATCCTAGGAAATGTGTGATGTAATAAAGAAAATAATTTAATTCACACATTTCCGTGTGATTACATAAATTTCCGTTAACATATATACCTAATAAAAAAAACCAATGTATATTACTCAAATGACGTCATTTAATTTTGTAATAAAGTGTTAGGAATCATATCTTTAAAACATACTGGTATTCATATTACTTAACATATAAATATAGGATAAAGATTTTGACTTAAAATTTGAATAAAAATTATCATTTAAAGCATTTATATTTAAAGTCGTCCATAAATTTCGATTGTGTAATTGAATCCTCTTCCTCTTGCTGATTGGAGTCTTATAGTGACGTTGTTTCTTCCTATGCCACCGGCAATAATTCGCGCAGATGCGTACTGGCTGACACCGTTCTCGTAAGCTCGCACTGCGGTTATGTTTGTTCGAATATAACCATTAAATACGTAATCCTGATACTGTATAACGTTTACTAAGGCTCGTTGAGCTATCACTCTCCTGGAAATTGAATATTTTATTAATGATTATTACTGAAAAGAATTGATTGTTAACAAGAGTTCTCTTTTAACAACATAAATCTGCAAAATGTATTTATGCAGCCTCATAAGTCTATATATAGTTTAAATAATATCTAAGCAAGAAGCTTACGAATAAATAGCAAAGATTACGAATAAATAATTTATACATATAAGTAAAATTGAAGCGGGTGTCTCTAAATTTAACATATATACTTTATTTCTAAAATCCGAAATTAGGCAAAGCGCGGCGTTGAATCCCGCCACTCAACACGCAATGCCTCAAATTTGGCGGAAAGTGGGGAACGGAAAGTGGAACGGGGTGTCTTCACACCAGGTTCCCGGGTTCCCTCTGCCTACCCTGCCTTGTGCGGGATACAGCGTGAAGAAAAAAAAAACTATTTCTGTAGCCCAATACCAAAACACAGTTTAAAGATTGATCCTTTAAAGATGAAATGTAAATTACGATTTATTAAGTACATAACATTTTGAAGATAGGGATTCTAAAATAATTAATCAATTATCCCTTAATACACCAAATTATTTAAATACTTCAAGCAGGCGAAGCCCACGAGTCTGCTAGTAATAATAAGCTAATATTAATTATTATTGCTAACATCTACCAGGCCTATTAGCCTGCAGAGTAGCATTTAGTGATTCGTAGAGAAATCGTAATTTTCCGGACCGGATGTTTCCGTAGGGAATTTTTATGTGTAGGCTCAGGCTTACTTTAATGTGCCACATCAAGTGTATGAATTCTCACAAGGCAGGGTATTTAGAGGGAACCTAGTGTTAAGACACTCCATTCTACTTCCGTTCCTTCCTTAATCCTGTATTAAAATGTTTATTTGTATTTTTTTTTAACTTCACGCTTTATCTCGCACATGGCAAAGAAAGGAGAAAATTGAAGAACATAGTGCCAAGACTCTTCGTTCGATTCCCCACTTTCAAGCAAATCTGAGGCCTTTTGAGTGGAACGACTGAACGCCGCGATTTACCTTTCTACTAGGGCAAAGCAATGAAAACACACAATTAAATATTTAGTTGGATAATATTAAATATTTCACTTTTTCGAATGGGGATCGAACCTACAACATGTCGTCTATAGTCACACGCATGTGCCACTGCGCCATGATAGGCCTACTATTTTAATACGTTAAATATTCATAAATATAAATCATTGACGACTGAACTCTATCAAAGCTCGAAGCTTGTATGTACACATATCAATCACTTGTAATAACTAATGTTGTAATTATTTTATAGTTCTCTAATAGAAGAATAAAAAGGAAGAATAGAAAACAAGTATTTTATTCAACAAAGAAAGCGAGTTTAGATAAAGATAGACAAAGATGTATATGCAAAGATTGTGGGTTCAATATCCTATCAAGATAATAAATATATATAAAAAAATTTTCTTCCAATACAAGTATTTTTGATTACTTATAGAAATCAGCGACTCATCTTGTTTAAAAACAATAGAGTAAACTTGTTTTTATTTCGCTACTAAGTTACTAAGTATTTTTTGGAAATATTATGAAAATTTAACGGAAAATGGGAATAGAATGTCTTCTTTAAGTTAGACCATAAAGCAGTTAAGATGTGAAACTGCGTCTTTGAATATACCTTTGTAAGAGCGAGTCGCCCGGCTGAATACCGCCAACTATCAAGTTAGCTCTGCTGGCATATTGTACAGACGCTGAGTTATTCAACCCAGCAAGAACAGCTAGCACCAGAAAAGACAGCAAAAATTTCATCTGAAAAGTATAATTAATTTCATTGGAACCCATACTTCATTTTTAACGTAGCATGTGAAGTGCGCAGTTTCAAATCCCAGTATAGTAATAATT
>JAXGGP010047163.1:0-17369 GCA_035584415.1 Eueides aliphera
TTCCTCGACTGGGGATCGAACCCAGAACCTGTCGGTTACAGGCAGCGCTTGCACCGCTGCGCCACGACAGGCCTCGATGTATTTATTTTATTTTAATATAATTTAAAAGTTATCTATTATGTCATTAGCACGTCACTGTTTTAAGACCCCTAAAAGTCCTGGAAAACTGAAAAATATTATGGTAGTAATTATGTTCATTACTAATATTAAAGGAATTCCGTACAATGATAAAATTAGTATCACCCTAAGAGTTAATTTAATAAATTAATAAATTTAATTGAAAATAATGCTGTACGACAGAGGATATATTTTTATTTTGACTAGCGCCACTTTCATATTCTCTGATGATGAAGTTGCAAGATGACTGGTGCACCTTGCACTGGGACCTAGTCTATTAGTAAACATAACCAATTCTTTATATTTTTTTACAATGTAGGTATTTTTTATATAAAAATAAAAAAATAAGACAAGTGCAAGTTCGACTCGCATGGTGAGGGTTCCGTACATAATCTAAATTTAATGTGTTTTTTTTAGTCGGATCCAAATTTGTTTATGGTAACTAAAAAATGAATGTATAGTGCCGGATTGTAAAGGAAAGTTACAAATTTAAAATGCAGGGACATAGCGGTTACGGTACGGTTTTCCAGTAATCTATAGGCAAAGAACTCATTCTCACTCCTTAAAAATTTTAAGTTTAGTAGTAAAGGTGTGAGGGGGAGGGGGGCTGGGGGGTCAATTTTGTGTCGTTTTTTTTAAATAACTTCAAATTTATTTATGCAAAAATTATTAAAAAAAATACATCTGAGATGCTGACAACAACCTCTTTTATTTGATATGTCGAACTTTTTTTTATTTTCTTATTTATCCCCCGAAAGTGGCCCCCTTGTTTAAAATTTATTATTTTACTTGACGTGTTTACAACTTTGGGTCACCAATTTACATATATTCTTCAAATTTCAACTCAATCGGTCAAGTAGTTTCAGAGCAAATTGGCTGTGACAGACGGACAGACAGACGCACGAGTGATACTATAAGCGTTCCTTTTTCCTTTTAAGGTACGAAATCCTAAAAAGCAAAAATATCTGGTAATAAGGCAAAACGCAGCGTTGCGTTTTACCACTCAACACGCAATGCCTCAAATGCAGGGGAAAGTGTGGAAAGGAAGTGGAACGTAGTGTCTTAACACTCCCAATTTCCCTCTGTCTGCGTATATGCCGCTATATCCCGCACATGGCAGTAAGCTAGGAACCTATGTATGTATGTATGTATGTATGTGTGTATTTTTATAGACAAAATTTGGAAAAACGTGTTAGTACGAAGTAAAATGATTATTTTTGGATTTATACCTTTTAAATCAATCCTTGACGTACCATGGATAATACACCTATGTTTAAAGGCTAATAAAATAGATAGAATAGGTAAAGCGGAATTTTTATACGCTATAAAATATAATTTAATTTAGGCGGTAAATGATTAATAGTACTGCTAATTGAATTTCTTTATTTGACTAGATGTTGCCGTGTGATTTCGGCTTTGAATATGATCACCCTGGTACTGAGGGTATCGTAAGAGGCGACTAAAGTACGAGTGGAACAGTCATGTTGTCAGCAATCGCAACACGTATGGGCAGATTCGACCGTATTATTACCACCCTCGGCATATAAAACCGGCGTTAAGTAGTGGATTTGGCCACAGCGTTTCGCATTGGGTAATGCCGGGCCCCGGTGCCCGTCCACGATACAGACTCGCAACGCTCCTGTAGCTCCTCTGGTGCTACACGGCGCCGTGGGCGGCGTTGATCACTTACCATCAGGTGACGCGCACGCTCGTTTGCTGTGTCTTTTCCATAAAAAAAAAGTATTAATTCTTATTTTTAACTATAGCTTTACTACTTTCACTTTTACGGATGCTAATGAAGAGATCTTACGTTTCCATGCCTTTAATTAACATTTAAAAATTTTAGTAGGATATGGCCAGTTGCGCTTCGGTTACGGCTTTTTCTCTACCGTAAGTACTGGACACACACAACAAGTGACTTACAGTTTCAATAGCATTCGGCTCACAGACACAAGAGGGATTCTTCTTGCACTGAAACTGATTCAAATACTCGGAGAACCCACTGTGACCAGTTAATACTTGTGTGGTTGTACTGTCCATTTTTAATTTGACAATGCTTTTGTACGCACTGGTTGCGTCTGAGAATAACAGCTTCGTTAACGCGGCTGTTTCGTTTCTTAAGCTTGGAGGCTAGTTTTGCCGCTGATCGTTTGAATACATACTTTCACCCAGAACAATGATACGGTTTTGTTCTAGGTGTGACTGGCTATCAGGTTGTCCCAAATTTTTTCGACTAATTTGTGGAGACATTTCTAGCCTGTCATTGACTCAAGTGATGACCTTGAATCAGTGTACAAGCCAATAAATTCAGCCGGATGTGGCAGCATCAGTGAGTCGAGGAACTGGTTTCTGCTAATCAGAAACTAACATTGCATTTCTGCTAATCAAAAACTAACATCGATGCACTTCACTTCGAATGCGGTTCGGACCTCACCACGTTTGGTCGTGTGCACGGCGCAGCGATCCAATTTTAGGTTCAGTTGCCATTAGGCCAGCGTGAGCGACACACGTCGCTACGAATATGAATTAGTAGCGCTAAGTTGACAACGTTGCTTCGGATCAGAAAGCGTTTGGAGATATTAAGTCTTTATTACTTGTTTCATCTCTCGTCTTTTGTATGCACGGATAAAAAATATAAAACAAAATAAAATATTGAAATTAAAAAAAATTACGTTCTAAATTATGTTTTAACCAAAATACTCTACTTTTGTAGTTCTTAACCCATGGGGATTAATAACTACAAAAGTAAAGTGTTCAATTTACTTAATGCAATAATTATTGATTTTAGAGTGGAAATATATATAGTTTTAACATGCCGCTAACTTTACACATAAGCGGCCTCTCACTCACTCGTATGCATTCTTATTAGTTCGCGGTGCGGTCGGCTGGCGCAAACGCCCAAAGCACGTATCGATGGTTCGGGCGAACTATGTTCGATCGTCTATTTACACTATAATACCTCCAGGGCATAGTGCATTTTTTTGACTATAAAAGACAAAATAAATAAATACGTACTTAATAGATTATTATTTATTAAAAGTATTATATATAGAAGCCAAATGCAAGTGTAGCGTTTAAATTACGCATTTAGATACACGGACAAAACTTGATGTTCTAAAGTTTCATCGTGATGTAGTGGAACATTGTCTGGTTAATGATGACATGATGACATGACTTCAAATGTTGATTCATTAATAGAACTAAACTAAAGAGCATAGCCGGCTTAGTAGGAGAAATCTGCCTCCGCGACTTTTTAGGCTTATACTTGGGGGATCGATTTGGTATCGAATAAAATTAGTTTACACTAATTTTTAGGTGTTTAACTCTAATGGTGGTCGAGATTTAAAAAAAAACCTGTCTTTAAATTTTACTTTTGTTTTCATAATAAAATGTAACTGTGAGTTAAGCAATGCCGATTTTTTTCCTAATTCTTAGTAGTTTAAGGCATAAGAAAAAAATATAATCATCATTTCTTAACGAAAAGCCGGCATTTTTGGCAGACGATAAGAAATTAAAAAATGGCGATATACCGACACAATCTCTACAGCTTCGAAATCAATTGGCTTTGGTTGATTTTTCTTCATTCTATACAATGATACACTCATAGCTTTACAGTCACTCTCAATAACGACGACAGTTGTTGATATTTTTTTTATCTAAAGTCTGGGAAAAAGTGACACCTTGTGGGTGTCACTTTACTATACTGCTTATTTCGACATACTGGTCTTTGTACCAGTTCTACGATTAATGAAGTGGAAAAAGAACCTGAGTTTGATAGTGACCACGACTTTCCTTAACTGAGTGGATTCAGCAGGTCAACATGGCAGGAAATACGGTAAATCTTCAAACCTACATAGAAGTAGACGACTGCCTGTTTACAACGGCTTTTTTTTGGATTCAGTGAGATAAACGGAGGATCAAGAACAAGGAAATGGAGAAGATGAGACGGATGAGTTTGAGCCTCCACAGCATTAAAGAAGCTCTAAAAGCAGCTAAATGATTGGAAAATTATTTCTTTTTTCACAAAAATGCCTCAATATTACAAGATAAGATTAAAATAATTAAAAAAATAATTATTATAAGAAAACAACAAAATTACTGTTGCGGCAAAAGACGTCAGACAAAAAATAAAGATAAAAAATATATTAATAAAATTCACTAGACACACTAGACTGAAAAAAACTTTTTCTAATTCTGATTTTCGTCTCTCCATTTAATGACTGACGACTCTCTACAACGCTAGAAAATGCACAGTCCCTTCAGTATCGTTATATAGAGTTTACACTGTAAGTCACCCACCAAAATTCGTAGAAAGTGTCTATTATACCCCTCCCTCCGCTTATTCAGGGTTGATTTTTTAATGTTTTTAAGTGGTGGAACAATACGAAAAAAATAAAAACTCGTATTTACGAATTATTCGAATCGAATATATGTAATTGTTCGATTCGAAACTCACATCAAATAATCCGAAAGTACGAATTATTAAAAGAATTCGAAATATTCGAACATTTTCGAATACTTCTTCGTTAGTTTTCGAATAGTTCGAAAGCTTACCAATAATTAGCGAATTGATAAATGATTCCAGAATTACTTGTCAATTAGTCTTTATTTACTTAATTTAAACGTAGGTAGAAGATATTTTCAACAGATGTTCAATTAGATATCGAAATTTATAGTGCGTATAATTTTAAATGTTTGTTTAAAACTAATAAATTAGACACTGAATGATGAATATTCGGAAATTTTCAAATAATTGGAATCTTTCGAATAATTCGAATTTTTCGGATTCGGATTATCTAAAATATTATCATAAAACATGGCTTTCATAATGCTTAAAGCACGTTTAATAGGGAAAACCGGATTAAAATTAATTTGTAGTTTAGAAGATATCCGCGTACTCTTACATCTCTAGGTAAAGACTGTATTTTAATTTTTTCAACTTTTAGATTTGCATTTGCATGAAACGTTAATTTATAGTATGGCAATATTATTTTTAAAAAAAAATTAAAGCTTAGTCTTACTTATTTTTTATATAACTTGTTTACCAGAAATGAAAAAGGTAAACTTTTCTTGATCTTGAATAATTTTTTTAGGTCACATGAGATTTACGGGCTTTTAATATTTAACTTTACCAAATTTCAGCAATTAAAATGAAAAGCATTTTTTTTTATTAAATGACATGTAATCGATCACTAATTATCAATCAACGCACGTGAGAGAGAACATTTCAACATTTCTTAGTATGCTTAGTACATAGATTATCGATAAATATTTAAACATTAAGTTTCCAATCTTGTATATAGCGCTTAATGACATATCCGGGTCGATACAGAGAGTGGCTGCTATGTTATTCATTAGGTCGTTAAATTAGGTGGTGTTACACGGACTGTACACAATATTTACTTATGATTTATGCGTTACTGCTACTTAAATGTTAGAGTTTTACTGGCTCGATCCTGAACGTTATAATTAAAAAAAAAGAACCTAAGATTTTAAAATTGATGTGGGTAGAGAAAAGTTATTCCACACTAAGGAAACAAAGATACTAATTTTAAAAAACATGGCGGGATTAAAATATATTCTACTTATTATAGTAGTAACCTGATTTAAGCCGAATTACCCAATATTTTACAAAAGAAATATATGAAACATGTATCATAGGACACCGGCCGAGGGAAACTGGTGCTTAAGATTAAGAAGGAAGTGTCCTATTACGACACATTCGATCATCACTACTGCCGAATTAAAGCATTGCACAACCCAATAATAGCGTTTTACCAGAACAAGGAAATGAAAATAATAAATAACTTCGCGAAGAAGCCACAGGTATCGTATTTACAGTCATATACTTTGTATCACGAGTGTTAAATAAAACGTTTAAAACGATACAATCAGTTCTCATTGTAACTGTAATATATAGGATTGTCGTGGCGCGTTGCAATAGTTTTATTAGAAAATAAAATAATATTGTGACATTTTAGACATAAATATATAATACATGTTTAAGAAAATCGAGTTTGAACTACTATAACGTAATAATGATATGGTAGTTCAAACTCTCTTTGTAATAGAGTGATGAAAAATACAATTTCAGGTTCAATTTTATACTACTCGCGAAATGTTACGCAAACCCATTATTTTTTATATAATTATTTATAGTATTTCCTACATTTAATATTTTTCTTTATTTGAATGGTAAATAAAATCCATCCAATCCAAAAGTCATCATGAGGAAAGATATAATCACACTATTATGAAAATGTAAACCTTAAATGCATATGAAAATTTATGATAAAACTTGCTTTTACTAACAATTTTCATTAATTTATTTGTCCGAAAAACATAGTTTGCTCAATTAATTTTATTCTTAAAAAAATATTTAATAATTATTGAATGTTATATTTTTACTTTAAAAAATGTGGACAATACTTTGAATTTAAAATAAGTTCAAAGTATTAAGTAAAAATTTTTGCAACGTTAAAATTTTAATTAATAATCTGAATTCATTTATCTTATTTGCAATAGGCAATCAAATTATATTTGCTACGATATAAAATCACAATATTCTTCATTTCATTAAGTCACTCTAAGCACTTTTGAATCGTCAAGTTAAAAAGTCTTTAGGAAGCTGCCACAGGTTCGGAGGACAGGTCTTCTAAAAAAACCGGCAAGAAATTAACAGTTGCTTTTTTAACATACAATTTACAGTAACTTATAATTTACTATTATGGTTATAGTATTCTAGGATTGACTTATAAGCTTTGTCTGGTGATATGTGTTTAACTTTTATTTTAATTTGGCAAGTTTAAAATCACTTGTGGAAATTGATTATATATATGTATGCTTTAGCTCGTTTTTATTTCATATATTATTATCGCAACTTTTACAACATGGGGTTGTAAATGCCCTCTGTTCTTTTTTGTATTACAAATATAATTTCGATCGTGCAGTCCCCAAAGTAATATTATAGCACAAGATGATATGAAAATAACTAAAGTAAATTAGTCGTGCAGTATAAACATCGGTAAGCTTCCTCACATTAGAGTAGCTTAGTCTCTCAGCAAGGAAATTAAAGATGGGGGCCCCATTAAAGCATTGAATCTTGGGTTTACCTAGCACCTACAATACTGCGGCTGGTACCGTAGTATGTGATATATTTGAGAATTTCCCTATCGGGACTTTAGTTAAGGTTCTCTTTCTTTAATTTTTTAAATAAATTGAACGTTAAATACTTACAAACTACAAATTATTAACAGAAAAGCATCAGTCATAAGTGTTCTTACTATAGGGCGCAAAAGGGCAGATCATTAATATAAATAGAAGAGGAAAAGTATGAAAGAGAGAGAAATTTTGTGATACTACTTTATTTATTTATTGTAACATGCTAAATCCTTTAATTTAGGTATAAAGCAATGAGATCACAAGCACTGCCTTTAACTCCATAATGTAAAATTTAATTTATAACGTTTACGTAGTCAAAAGCGTTAGATGAATCAGTAAACAATCTGATGATCTGTGAGTTTTCCCAAGAGCTATTAATGTACTTAAAGAGGACATACCCATTACCTGTTATATATCTCCTGATCCGATATCTAGTAAAACCAGACCATGCAATATTTAAGATACTAATACTATTTTAATACGCAGATAATAATTAATTGAGAATATTTTTTTTAACAATTTTACTTAACGATGATGATTAAGGTAGGGAAAAATACTTTTATCAATACTATAAATTTTACTAAAAATACTTTTATTAACAATCATATCTAAAAAATACTAACTAAACTAAAACTAAAATAGGTATTAATATAGATAAGACTCATTATGTTTTCAATCTACGAGTTGTAATAGCTATTCTGTCCCAAGTATGTTTTTTTTTTTCAAGTTAAATAAAGTTGTGTGAATCTCGCGTATCCGCTTCAATATTTTCGCCTCACTCGTACTAACGACAAATTTTTAATGCGCCTGGCTAGATAAATTAACCAACATAACAGTCTGGCAACTGGGATATCGATATATAGTGGTCCCCCAAGTAACATGTATAAAATTCAGCTTTTATACAATGACGCCCAAATAAATACAATAAAATTGGACTTTATAATTTAACGTAACTTAGGTACTATTTTATGCAAAGTGCAATTACCTATTAACTGACATAGTAATCAAATTTCATTTGCCTTGATAGTTTTTACCAGTATTTCACTGTGTGTATAGAGAAACCGGTTTTAATAACAAAACAGAAGTCCAAGACTTCTGTTACATAAATAATTTGTAACTAACTTGCCTCCGACGTCGAAGTCACAGAACATATTTATACTGGTTGATGAATTATATGTTAATTTAATTATACATCTACAGTTTTATTTTTCAACCCTTTCCATATCTATATTGTATTCATAAATAAGACTTGTCTGGACTGGCAGGCTTTTACGAGTAAAAATAATGCTTTATATGCAAATGATTGGCTTGATGATAAATAATAAAAATATAATATATTAAAATATTACAATTAAATCAACGAATGGGCCCGACATTACACAATGCGAAACGCAGTGGCCAAAGCCACTACTTAATGCCGGTTGTAAATGGTAACAATCCGGTCAAGTCAGAGTCGATGTAGAATCGGCCTGTCATCAGAAATTTTGCTTGAAAAGAGAGGACCTCGAACAGTCATCGTTAATACCAGTTGAATACAAAAATACTGCTGAAAAAAATGGCGCCAGTCTATTCATTATGAACAAAAATACAAAAAATAAAAAAGTAAAAATATTATGACACACAGATTTATATCATTTAAATTTGTTGAAGGTGTAACCTAAAATTAAACAAACAGTATTTTTTTAAATTAAAGGGATATTATTAACTGTTCAACAATATATATGGTTCATTATATTATCTATTTGCATGAAACCAACGATTTCGTGATTAGTGGATTTTTTTTTCCTAAATGTGGAATATAATTTTAAGTGCGTCAAAATATTAGCCGATATATCGACGTTATTAAAATGTATTGAACATAATAAATATATTGTAGAATTCTTGCTTGGTCTGTTTCAAATTCCTTTTTTTTTATTTTTGATTTGATGATTTGATATATAATAAGATACGATAAAATATATTATAATTACTTATTACATAAAAAAAAATAAAAAAACTACTTCGATAAAATTGGTTGTAATATGATAGCAAAAAATAAATAAATTATAATTGCCAAACGATGTAATATTTGTATTTAATTTTTTAATAATTATTTTTAAGTACTATAATATAAAAATAATTTTGACGTGTTCTTACACGAGAAAGACATTTCTTAATAACCATAAGTTTTTGATATTTAATAACCATAAGTTTTTGATATTTATTTACGCAGTGTTCAAAAGCCCTCTAAAGCATTTCGGCACATCCGCTCGTTGGTTATGTTTGGATCATATTTAAAATTAAAACGAATAAAATACAATTTTGTTTGAGCTCTTATTTCTCGGGCGCGTTTTTTTGGACTGTGAAAAACTTAAATCGTCATCGTATTTTGTTTTAAGTTCTGTTTATTAAATATAACTTGATTGACTAATACACTATAAAATTTAATTAACAGCATATGACAATATGAGATTTTCAAATTGTAGTGAGTAATTTTTAAAACGTAAAAACTTACGACTGAGAATACACGTGTCCAAGTCCTTTACACAGTAAAACAAGAGCACAAAAAACTTAATCAAAACTCAAAAGGTAAAAGCGTTTATTATTAAGTATGTGAACCTACAATTAGCAACTGTAACAATTATTAGCAACGGACCACAATTCTCGCGACATTGCTGAAATCAAGCAGTACCATGACAGTGAGCTTGGTTTGGTCCATAGCACACTGAATGTCCTCCGTCATATTCAACAGTGCTCCAACTGTGCTGTGGAAGGGACGAAAACCGGACTGGAAAGGATACAATAAATTATTAGTTGAGAGAAAACAGTACAGCTGGTTATTTACTAACGATTCGAGAACTTTTGACAGGACATGGAGGATAGATATTGGACTGTAATTTTGGACATTGGAGGGGTTTGAGGTTTTGGGTAATGGAATGACATATGCATTCTTCTGATGAGTTGGTGGAAATAGAGATTCAGCTTTAAAATAAAAGGGTGAAGAGTCTGTTAGGTCAGTCTGGTTAGCCCACACTGCAAAACAAGTGTTTGAGATTTAACTTGGGTATTTATATGCAAAGGTGGAGTTGTGAAGAAAGAATTTAGAGTATTAAGATCCACAGAGACTTGATGAGTGTCAGTGGTTTTGCCTACACCAAATGACTTTAAGAATCTCCAAACCTGTGCCTGGCTGAGATTCTGGATGGTTTTATGAAAGTATCGGCGCGTAGCATCCCTGCACAATCTATTGCAGATGTTTCGCAGCTTTTATGCGAAGTTCAAGTTTCTGGAGTAGGATTTTTTTTATATTTCAGCTAGGCTCTGTCACGTTTTGCCATAGCATTCCTAATTACATGGGTAAACCAGGGCGCAGCCGCATGCTTCATCCGAACTGGTCTAACAGGGGCATAAATATTGTAGATGCTAATCAATTCAGCAGTTAAACTTTCTACCATATTGTCAATATTAGTTAAAGAAGTTATTTAGCGTTCAAGATCCATAAGCTTAAAATTGCGCTGAAAAAGAATTTTGCCTCTAATCTTAGGAGGGCGTAATTTATAAGATAGAAGGATAAGATCATGAAAGGAAAACGGAGCTGTAGTTTGACCATGAGAAGAAACAAAAGAAGGACTAATCCTTCTTTTGTTCCTAAAGACAGAAATAAGATCAAGAAAAGACCTAACTGTAGGCACACAGTTAGGAAAATAATGTGTAGGGGAAGACATTTGTAAAGTATGTAAATTATACGACTCATTAAGTTCCTTTAACAACTGAGTCCTGCGATCACTTTCAAAAGACGTGTTTAAATCGCCCATACAAATTACATGTTCATATTGGGGTCGGAGGTTCTATCCAGAGTGCTAAAATAATTGATTTGGTCGTTCGGGGAGTACTAAACTACAATGAGCACATTTGTATTGCATTGTCAACTCTAGGAAGAGGTATTCAAGAGACCCATGAGAATCAGGAGGAGAGCTAGATGCAACACTAGCCGGGATGTAGTCACGCAGATAAATAAATACCAACGACACACACACACCCAAACCAAACCCAAAACACCTAATTTTTTTTAAATTGATCTATCAGCCTACCACTTCCACGGCTGACCAATGTCAGCCGCATGCATTTCATGCAATATCTTTGGATATGTATCTGTTTCCTTTGCTCTTATTTAAAAGAATAAGCTTTTATTCAACCTAAATGAACAATAGAATATGCAGGTATGCAGATTACTGTTTATCACCAATAATTTCCAAAATGAATTAAATTGAGGCCTGTCGTGGTGCAGCGACATAAGCGTACGACTGTAACCGACAGGTTCTGGGTTCGATCCCCAGTCGGGGAAATTAAATATTTCAGATTTTCAATTTAAATATTTAATGTTTCATTTCTTCGCTCTGGTAATAAGGCAAAAGCGCGGCGTTGAGTCCCACCACTCCACACGCAATGCCTCAAATTCGGCGGGCAGTGGGAAACAGAAGTGGAACGGAGTGTCTTAATGTTAATCTTAGTGTTCCCTCTGCCTACCTACCCTGCCTTGTGCGGGACACAGCGTGAAGCTAAATAAAAAATTCAAAATATTTATATTACTGATAACAAAAGTTTTTATTAGCGGTCTCAAACTTTTGACCGGTATTCGTTTTCTTTTTTTTAATATTGATCTATTAAGCGGCCAAATTAAAATGGTATAATTAATTGCCACAGGCTAGTTTCTTAAAGTGGGTTTCATTAAAGAACCTTTTTCGATTAAATGCTGGAGTTCACATTGTGAGGAAATCTTGATAGTTGAATTATTTGGCAACAAAATTACAATCATGCCATCTGATGATCAACACTTTTTGATGCTAAAATGTTTTCGTGCTGCAATAAACACCACCTGGCGAGATTTTGTTAGAAATTCTGTCACAGTTATTTGTGTGCCTTTTAACTTAGTTTTCGCCTTCCAAACACTGGAACGAATCTTACAACTGTTAAATCTAAGAAGTACAGGCAGGGCAGAGTTTTTTTAACACCTAACGTGTGGCACGACTCAATTGCAGTGGACGTTATATCTGACATCTTTAGATGATTGGATAATACATTAATGATCTTTTGCAGAAGTATCTCCATTCATCCAAGCGTCTTCCATACAAAAGCCTTGTTGAAGGTGTTGAACTCGGCGGTCAATGTTTTTAATGTGGGATTGGAGCCTGAAGAATTATATTGTAATAGATTTTTTTAAACTAACCTATTCTGGATGAAAACACAGAGTAGA
The DNA here is from genome assembly GCA_035584415.1 of Eueides aliphera. Classification (NCBI taxonomy): domain Eukaryota; kingdom Metazoa; phylum Arthropoda; class Insecta; order Lepidoptera; family Nymphalidae; genus Eueides; species Eueides aliphera. The sequence continues at coordinate 12,512 of JAXGGP010047163.1, forward strand.
GCTCTTCCATACTCTTTAAAAGTTTATCCATAGGTGTATTCATAGTGATATTAGTGTAGAAAATTAGTGTGTAGTGTAGTTATTGTCAACTTAAGCACAGGTATTTAAATACTTAGTACATATATGGACTTTTAAGAATTTTAATATAAAATACTTAAGGAGCTTTTAAAAACGCGTCTGTATACTTTCATATCTACCCGCAAAAAAAAAAGCTAATACACAATAATCAACTAATACACAATACGCTGAGCAATAGTTGACAGTTGCTCAACTAATATCATTCAGACTATTTCAGGTAAGAATAAAACGTGAAAATAAAACGGTTTGAGTTAGAACCTATTTCTATTCAAAATTACACTAGCTTGATGAAATATAAACCACATTTGACTCGTACAGATAAAATATTATTAGCAAACACAGTTTTGTTACTTTTTCTTAGCAAAATAAACAAAGCGGACGTCTCATGGATTCAATCAAAATATAGCAAAAAGCAAAATAGTGATGTGTGCTTCCTCTCTGACTTTGAATGTTTAAGGGTACGAAATATTTTTAGCAAGATGTTGCATTTGCCTAACTTACCTCTATGCTCCTTACCCTGCGCTAACCTACTACAATACACGTTTGAATACTAATATTCTCATAGATTTGTTCTGTTTTCCTTTATATATGCCATTTTCAGATTCTTTTCTATCTCTTGCTTTCTTAAATTATAGTTTAACCAATTCACCCATTTGAAGTGGCGGATGAATTTTAAACTATTTAAGAACCATGAGCATGCTTTTCTACTCAATCTCCAATGACCATCCCCTATCAGTAGCATCAGTTTGTCTATATACCAATCATTCTGTATATACGTGTCATGCCCAAAAAGATTAAAAGAAAAGCTTGAATTCATTTCTTGTATTGTCACGTACCACTGTAAATTAAAATAAATAAATATTTTGCTCACTCATTGATCATCAAAATAGAATAGAAGTAGTACTTCCCATAGATCTAGAGAGCTAAAATTTGATACTGAGGTAAGGCTTAAGGCCCTTAAAGAGTATCTAGTGACCCTGATGAGAAACTGTAAGAGCACAGCCTACCTATTATTAATATTTACTAGTTGTCTTTGCAATATCTATTCAGCGTGGTGGAACTCTTCTTTAAATGCATCAACATTTAAGTCGTATAAGAAGAACTAAGAGCTGGGCTAAACTATAAGACAAATAGAAATATCGCCTTAACTAAAATTATTCAGTGTGAGGAGCGCCTTTTATTGACGTGCATACCTTTAGTATATAAACACAAGTTTCACTTATGGCACTGAGTTCTGCTAAACGAATCAACTCAAAACCTTCTTTCTGCAAAAATGACTAAAAAACACATTTACACTTGGATGTGATAATAGATTTTCTTAAACACATAGCATATGTGAACACAGAAATAGTCAGTTACATTTTTATGTTACGTACAGTATAATTTGATTAAACCTGACAAAATATTTGTTTTACTTAAACACCTCTTAGAGTTTCGAGCCCCCATGCTTAAAGCGTTAACAAAATCTGTGTTATGTTTTTTTACCGCCAAAATTTTAAATTTATTCTGCTATGCACTTAATAAACCGTAATAAAAATCGTAAAAAAAATCGTGTTTAATAAGGATTATTTAGTTTAGTTCAATTTCTATCTAGTTATCTACGATACGTTTGCCTATTGTCTGGTAGGAGCGCGGCAAATTTCACAACCTTCTCCATCTTTTAATGTTGCTAGCTGTTCCATAAGAAGTTCAATAGTCCAGATAAACAAAATAACAAACAAACACTTTGTTTAAATTCTAGTATCGTATAAATAACTACACATTTTTTAAAATCCGTTAACTTTTAATACACCTTAAGTTAATTTGTAGATATAGGTATAAACAAATTGTAATTAAATAAGTGTTTTAGTAATTAATTTTATTTTGCTCACGAATATTTATTAGGAAAATGTCCACATCTGTCTAGATAGGAGTTAGGTACGCGCATAGCAAACACAGCTTTTCCTCATATAAATTTCAATACCGCGAGTATACGCGAGTATTTTTTTGTTATTCTGATATTGTGGAAATAACTATATTATTATGAAAAATATGATTATTTCGAAATCTATACATACACATACAAACAATAATAATTTTACCAGATCCTTCAACTTAATTTATACGTATAGATTAAACTTAATCATTTTATACAGTTTTCATTACGAAACATGTAGAGTATTTAAAAGGTCTTCCTTATATAATTTTTTTATTTGTTTACCGTACTACATGCCAAGGTAAGCAGAATAGAACCTGGGACCTAGTGCTCCGATACTCCGGTCTGTTCCTCACTTGTTTATTTTCTACACTTTGTGTTGTCAAATGATCTTAAGTAATATCTCATTTTTGAAATAATTAATGAATGTCATGGAATTCATTAAATCAATGCCACCCGACACATTAAAAGGTTTTAAAAATAACTACTACGTCTAGTTATCGAAGGATTGTTATTCTAATAAGTTTATATGCATCAGCTAGCAACTACAGAGTTGGTTCAAAAACTTCGGATCACTTTCGGATACTATAACATTAGTTCATGACTTATAAGGCGTGTAGGCGTGGATTGCGAAAGGACAAATATTATATATTTATTTTTAAATCAAAATCCCAACTAAGAAATTCTACTCAGACTTCATTTTCTATTCAGACAACTGTGGGAATTAACAGTAAAACAAGCTTGCCCTGTCTGTCTAAGCATAAGCTGTACACAAGTTGACGTTTAAGTCTATTATTTACAAGTTTAGTATGGGGAAGAACGAAGATAACGTTAATAGATTGATAGAAAAACAAATTAAGAGATATTAGCGATCAGGTCCTATAATACATACGGGAAACCTTACGATGCTTGACGTTAGAGAATCGCAAGAATCTTGGGGCTCTAATTTTATTACAGACTAGGAGAAAAATATTTGGAGTGATTAAAGGTCACCCTGGATAGAATTTTTTTAAATACATTTTACTGAGAAACTATTTAAGAAAAAAATTAAGAATGAAAATATTTTCCGCTACTTCTATCCTATTATAACGTTATTATAAAGATGTTTTGGGTAAAAACGATAATTTAGATGCTTTATTTTTATAATGTAATTTATGTTGCACTTATTATGAGACTTGTCGTGGCGCAGGGGCCACAAGCGTGTCTGTAAACGACCGATTGTAAGTTTGCTCCCAACTCTAAGAAGTGAAATATTTAATATTTCAAAGGAAATATTAAAAATTTTGTTACCTAGACGCTGAAGCTGTAGAAAAGAGACAGGTAGACAGACACAGGTGTTAATATTGCACCTTGCAATACCAACGCGGGAAATCAAAATAATTTATTGTGGGCATGTAATCCATTGCGTAAACAGTCTTTTCAGTTGCTTTTTTGCAGTTATTTATGTTTCTTTTTTTATATTTAGAGACTTACTAAATAAAATTATAGTAATATTGAAAACTTTTAGTGTTTTATTGCTAGTCCGTTTAATGTGCTCTTACCGTTAGTCATAGACTCCATTATGAATTGTATTAACAATCAAATATACATACATTATCCCACAGTAGGGTTATAACTCCTAGCCTAATGTTAAGACACTCGTTCCGTTGCCCAATTTCCGCCACATTTGAAGCATTGCGTGTTGAGTAACGAAATTCAAACGCCGCGCTATGCCTTGTTACCAGAGCTAAGAAATGAAAACATACATTTATTTTGAAAATGTTAAATACTTTTAATATACATTTTAATGTTTTTACCGTACACATAATTTAGAAAGAGTAGAACCATAGTTATGTCCACGTAAATAAATGAGTTTTTTATTAAAACGTTTTTAAAACAACAGTTGCTGTAGAAGACAAATTTATTTTGTTATTTTATCTTTTAAGTATTACTTAATGTGCAAATATTTTACTGTGAAACATAATTAGTAGTTAATATTTATTACTTATAGAAATATAATGCAAATTGCAACAGGTAGTTTTTACAGAATACTTTTTAGTCTTTTTATCTAATTAACAACAAAGTTTAAACATAAAAAAAATATTAAAAAGAAAATAAGTTATATAGAGCCCGCTGTTCTTTTTTTTTAGGGAAAAGACAAGCCAAACGTATGGGGACCTCATATGTGATCATCGCCGTCCTCGACCTTGTGGACATATGTAGATGCGTTTTTTGAAGATACCCATTTCGTATTAACGCGGAAGTAATGATGCAGGTTATTAAATTCTTGTGTGGTACGTGGAATGAAGTTCTTGCGGAACCGTACAAAAGTAGAATTTTACGAATCCAGGTGGTGTATTTTTAGTGGTTGACCAGTTCTCCTGAACATTCCCCATGATAAATGTGGTAAAGAACGCACAACAAGGAGACGTCTCTAAGCAAGGCCAAACTAATTGGATTGGCTCAATATATTTGTTGTATGCGATCAAATGTTTCAAGCTGATACTGAGATGTACCTATTAGGCCAGAGATGAGAAAAGTACTCCTCTTGAGGGCGAACTTGGACTGTATACAGGGTCAATCGGTGATTTGGCGTGCGTTATTAGTGTCTTAATGTTCAATTAACTGATGCTTAGTGTGTTATCAGAAACTGGTAATAAAACAAATGGAGTTTTTTAGTGTTTAACGAGCAAACTTTTATTTTTTGGGGTTAGAATTGAACTGAGTTTCTATTACCCCATAAGGAAACATTCTCGGAAGGTGTCTTAATAGAACATAGACAGTTAATTTTGGCACTGGTCGACGTCCCGAGAAAGATATGCGCATTCTTCGTATGCGTAATTAATAGTAATTTAGCATTTCGAATAAGCTTTATATATTTTTATA
>JAXGGP010047981.1:0-17315 GCA_035584415.1 Eueides aliphera
AAACCGAGGGAACCTGTGAACCTAATTTTAAGTTTTTATTAAGACACTTCCGTTTCCCACTTTCCATTGAATTTTATTGTGTGTTTTACCGCTTTCATCTTTTATGTATTTTTAATATTTTGTATATTTGTCTTCTGATTTTTAATTAAGAATTATATATTTATTTAAAACAGCTATTTTATTGTATTGTGGTAAAACAGTAATAAACTTTTTTGATTATGAATTTTAATACATATTACCATAAAAGCTCTATAACCAAATCCCTCTAGATAGTCTATCTCAGTACATTCAAAACCACTGAGGGTGCAATCAGGTAAGGCTTGGTATGGTTCATATTGTATATTGTCTGAAGTACCTTTCCAATTGAGCGGGTAAAGCTTGTGGGAGGCAGAAACTAAGCTAAGATGCCTTTATATATTCTATTGTTATTGTGGCTTGTAGTATGTCGGTTATAAGGTTAGCTAGGTTTATGTTAAAAATCATCATGTCTAACTCAAAGGACTTTAACTTTATTGTTTTTTTTACCTTTTATTTCGATAAAATAAGATATAGCTCAAATTTCGGCACTTTAAATCAAGAATATCAACATTACGCTTTGTCTCATTACCAAAGCATAGTTATAAAAATATATAATTCATCTATAATATGAATTCATTCAAGAAATGTAACATTTGCAGTCACACGTTTTGTTGCTGCACCAAAACGGATTCACGACTTTCAAGGTATTTTCTTTTATAAGTTTTAACGTTAGATTTAATTGCATTTAAACTGCAAATGAACGTATATATATTTGTTTTTTTTGTAAAGTACGAAATGGAAGAACAATAGAGAATTCAGTATCTTATCACTTTTAAAGAAAAATATGTATTTTATAATAACATCAAACTGAGGAAATTTTCATTACTTCGGCACAAGACAAAGCGTAATACGTAGTACTTGTACCAGACAAGAGAAGGCGAAGGAGAGGTGCGTATTTAACGTAATACTTTGTGTGCAGTGTAGATTAAAACTTTAAAATTAGTAAAAATATGATATCAATATAGTAAAATTGTAAATTTACGGGCTGACTTTCATTTTATTATTTAGCTTCACACTGCATCCCGCACGAGGAAGGATAGGCAGAGGGACCCGGGAACCTAGTGTTAAGACACTCCGTTCCACTTTCGATTCCCACTTTCCGCCGAATTTGAGGCATTGCGTGTTGAGTGGCAGAACTCAACGCCGCGCTTTGCCTTATTACCAGAGCGAAGATAATGAAACATTAAATAAAAATATTAAATATTTCACTGGGGATCAAACCCAGAACATGTCGATTACAGTCACACGCTAGCGTTATTTTATTTTAAATACATATTTTTGATTTTAAATTTAAATGTTATATGTTGTGCAGGCTAAGATCAAAAATAAAAATCGGCAATAGAAATTACTATTTTACCGCGGAAGTCTTCCCTTGCAAGAATGATACTTTTTCTTCTATGCTTTTAGTTTATCATACAATGAAATTTGTAGCATGTGTCCTTATACTTATAATAGTAGAGGGGTAAAAATTTATATACGATAATTGCTTAGTCCTAAATAATATATAGCAAAAAAAAATCGTCTTTTGTATAACATAGTGAACGACGAAATGCTTTTAATACATATTGTACGAAGAGTAAATCAAAGGAGATAGTGATATACTTTCGAGGGTTTTTTTGTAGCTTTTTTATAAATATGCATTACTCTAGTACTTAACTTTAATAAACCTGTGCTAGTTTACGGAGTAAAGCTTCCAGTAGGCTATATTTTTTACGACCTCTGCAACATTAACTGTAGTACGTCAGTAAATTTACATAAAAATATAATGAACTATATATCAAATCCTTTCTCATAAAACACTCTATTTATTAGCAAATTTCAGAATTTGAACACACATACAGACAGACCGTGGGGGACCGCCGTAAAGGATTTTTGTATTATATTGTTTATTGATATAGAAGCTTACCCTAAATACAATATGAACTCATAAATTTCATACATTCATATAAACATTAAAATACTGCAAAACTATCCAGACCATAAATATACACAGTAAAACCTGAAAATCTGAAGTAAATGCCTTTCTTTCTCCATTTTAATGCTCCTTGTTCGCTTTGGCACACACAAGCTCCATGAATGGATCGCTTGTGGTCAGTGTTATTTAAACGACGCGACGCGACGTATGCAAACTTTGCCAAATTTGCTTTTTCTTTTGTAAGCCAATTCTGTATATTAATAGTGTAAGGTTTTTAGCTTCACATTTACTGTAGGAAATCAAATACTATCCTATAGTTTCCGCCTAGTTGTCAAAACATTGCACACCATCCTATAATTTTCGCCTAGTTATCGAGATATTGTGGTGGTAAAAGTTAAAATCGCATTTTGTAATCTTAATAGTGTTAGTTTAATTTCATTTTGCGGGGACCAAACCTAGGGTGACCTTCAAATACGCTTACAAGCCCACACTCATGCCTCTGTAACACTACGGTCCCGAATTCGGCGAAGATTGGAGCGGCGAGAGATAGGTACGGATTGCCTTACCATTAGGTTCCTTGGTTCCTTGGTTCCTTAATGTGCGGGTCAAAGCGCGGAGCTGTAAAAAAAGAGGAAATTCATTTTACACTTATCATGCTTACAATTAGGCAAAATTATATAAATAAACGCTATAAATGTATAATTCCTTGAAAGGAGCTTACGTTTCACGTGGTACTTAGTTTGAAATACGCTTAACATTTCAGCAATTTACGAGATTTTCTACACATGCTTGTAGTTTTGAATTATCTAATTCGAGTTACACTAATTTGGTTATAATAAGGCTCAGTGGTACAGAGTCTGGCTGTACATACGATAATTGTAGATTCGATTTACATAAAATATTTAAAACCCATTTTTGTTAAGCTGTAGTATTTTAAAACTCTGTACCATTGTTATTTTTATTTATTCTTCTGTTTTACTTTTATAAAAATAAATGAAAAAAAAAACAAATTAAATTAAGCTGCTAATAAAATTTTTATTAACCTTGCTAAAAAATACTACGATGAACAAGGCTTTCGATAAGAAGTACTCATATGGGTTCATTCAGTCAAAAGCTACGTTGTCACAGACAGACAGTTTAAACTTAAAACATACCTCTTTTTAAATCAGAACTTAAGGATTCACGTTCCATTGTCGTATAATAGATTTGATATCAGCATTAAGCTACACTTCCAAATGTACAGCATAAATTTTAAGACACAAAAATGTAATCTTGTATTACACAAACATAACAGTTCTTTAATTGTAGTTATTTTCTCTGTTTTTTTAGCTTTTTGCTGTATTCTGCTCATCAGGGTAGGCCAAAAAAACTTGAGAAGCAAGTGTTAAGCCACCTTGTTCTTGCTAAAACACTTTCTGCCGAATTTGTGTAACGAAACTCAAGGCCGGGTTGACCTTGTTAACAGAGCCATGAAATGAAATACTTATTAAATATTTCATTCCTTGAGTGCTGATCGAATTCACAACCTATCGAATTTACATGCTCAAACGAAATTAATTATACACACGTTAAGGATTAACCAGATTAAATATATTAAAAGTGCACTACAGAAAACTTTATCTTATTAAAATAATATACTCCAATATTAAATAGTAAAGCCTGTTATGGCGCAAGGGTACAAGTGTGGAACTGTAAATGTGACAGCTTTTGAATTTGATGCCCTTTGAGAGGTAATTAAATGCTTAATAGTTTAATTTTTGCGACACACAATGCCTGAAAAGGAGGAGGAAACTGAAGAATGGTACGATGTGCCTGAACACTAACACTAGGTTCCTAAAGTTCCTTTTGCCTACCTACCCTATCAAGTGCGTAACACCGCGTGAATATGAAAGAAAAAGAATAACAAAATAATAAACAAGCTGTCTTGTAGCTCTAAAACACTGCCATGCTTTTGTGAGATTCCTGCAGTATAGAGTGCCTTGCGAGTATAGAGTAATTATGACAGAGAAAACATGAACTGGACTTGTATATAAAGATAACATAAAAATAATATTAAAGTACAGGGTGTGCGCACTTACATTTTCTTTTATAATAGACATTTCTTTGGCCTATTTTTAGACGTTATCGAGCTGTTGTTTTTCTTTTTATTTTTTTTATAATAGTGCACTCTTATACTTATTTGGCGCGTGGGCACAAGCGTCTATCTATTACTGGTTACTATTGCTGGGCCTAATCCATACACAAGCTCATTTAGGGCTTTTTGAAGGTACCCATTTCGGTAATTATTGCGCTCTTACTATTTCATGATCCAACAGATTAGTGTTCTTCCCGGAATATACAAATTTAGAATTCAAAGCAACGTGTAATGATCACCTCTAAAAACATAAGTAGAGTGTAAAGTTCCTAGCATATATAATATGAAAATATATATGAAACAAAAATTTCCTTCGGTTTTATAAGTTTTACCTGTCTGTTCGTCTGTGTGTCTTTCTACAGCACCGTAACTCCCGGATGAATAAATCGAATGAAGTTCATTTTTTTATTGAAATTCTTGCTTATTGCGGTCGTTCTAAGCTAAAGCTGTATAGAAATTAGATTTGCAGTACTCATTACTTATAATATTAAAAATATTGCTTGTTCAGTAGTTTCTTATAGTATAAAAATACGAGTATACGAGTACATAACGATAAAAAACAGATGTAGCAGGTTCATTTTCTAGTGTCGACGTATGGAGAAAATATCTCATAAACAATATTCAAGATAATTCCCAAGAACAAAATTAATCTGTACCGAAACAAACAAACTATACGATTGCAATCGAGAAGGATATATATTATAGAACACTGCGGATACTTTACGGAAATCTCTTTGTAGTCTATCCGATTACAATGGCGATCATTCGTAAACTCTGAGGGGTAAGCGGTATAGTTTTTGCTTTTTAGCTTCATACTGTGTCCCACACATGACAAGGTAGGTAAAAGGAACTTAGGAACCTAATGATAAGTCAATGCATTCTGTTACCGATTTTCAGTAGAATAAGGTCTTCAATCTTAAGTGGCTGAACTCAACGAGTTTTTACTAATGATATAAAAGTATTAAATATTTTATTTACTAGAGTGGAATAAACACTACATAACCTGTCGCGTTTATAGTGGCACGTCTGTTCCCCTGCACCGAACAGGATTCCATACTTTAAATATGGGTAAATGTATGGTGGTAAAATGATCGAAAGTCATTTGAACAGAATATGACTTTAAGAACGAAGGTTATAGATCTGACGTAAAGTTACGAAAATTAGACAAAATATCCACTTTCCGCCAAATTTTCAAGACAAAACATGTTAAGGTGAAAGTAGCTAAACAGTGCACTTTATCTCTTTATCAGAGCACAGAACTAAAAATAATTTAGTGTCACTAGTGTTGCATTATGTTTACAATCAGAACTACTATATACATCCATAAACATAAATTACCAAAGTGTGAAGCTGAGGAATATGTATCTCATTATCTTCAGCTTCATACTGTATACCAGACATGGCAGGATAGGCGAAGGACACGTAGAAACCTAGGGCTATGACACTCAATGCCGTTCTCTAATTTTAGATTTGGTGGTAAATGGCGGAATTCATTTCTTGTTACCAGAGCGAAGAAATGAAAAAAAAATGTTTTATTTGGATATATTAAATAATTTACTTCTTTGAAGAAACGCCAGTGTGCATCTGCGACACGACATGCCTCAGGTATTAATAAGTATATGAATAGAATCGTATTAACATGTCCAACCAATAAATTTGTAATTATGAGCTCTGTATGTATATTTATACACACATATACCAAAAACTTAGATAGTTCAAATGGTCATTTAAACTGAAACCAACATGTTATTAAACTAAACTTTGCTTAACGCGGAAATCAAACTTATTATCTAGTTCGGCTGTTTCACAGTTGTTTAGGCATTTGAAATACTCGTATTGTTTGCTATACACTATTATGTACGTGGCGAAAATGCTTGACAATAAGCGTGGTCTTAAGTTCAATCCCCACTTTGAATAGTTTTACATCTTAAAATAAATTCATATCTACAGTTTTATTAAAGAATTCAGCGTTAGGCTACGACCGTTACATATTTTTATTACAATTTAAGCAAAAAGTAAAAAAAAAATGAAGAACTTATTCACTTAACTCAAAATATTTTCTATCTGGTTTTTGTCGGCGTAATAATAAAAATAGCACACGAGGCCTGTATTGGCGCGGGCGCACAATTGTGCGACTTTTAACGTGACAGCATGGGATCGATCCTTATACTAGGAGCAAATAGCAAGAAATATTTAATATTTTAATTTTCTCGCTCTGGCAATGAGGCGAAAGCATTTGCTATTGCGGCGAAGGCGTTTGTTCTTTGATAAGCTGAAACTGAACATTTTCTATTTACTATGGAAAACTTAGTAAATAACTAATAAAATTGCGGACTATCATGGCACTGGGGTAGACAAAACGATACTCTGTTGATTTCACAAGAACAAGCTTGACTATATCCATGTTCGAAGGGATCGAATATGCAATGAATATTTGATAATCATTTTAATGTGATACCTCCAGGGGAAGTTTTTCGATATAGCTTTTTGAGAAACGGACGGATCGTAAAAACGGATCCTAAAAAGAAAAAATACCTAGAAAGCTCCGTTACAAAGTGATAGATATACAACGTACACACGCAAGTACTGTATTTAGAAATTTGAAAACGTTAAAAAGTAGCGGGTCCAGTCGCCACTAGAGGAAATGAAATTTATATTAACACTTAACACTTAAACTCTTCCGAATTTGGTGTAAAGTAAGAAAGGGAAATGTTTTTTTGGAATATTTAAAGATTAGGTTCCCAATTTTTCTCTGTCTACCCTGCTAGATCTGCACTTAGCAGGATAGGCACAGCGTGAAACCAATTAAAAGTAGCTAACATATTAATACAATAACATTGAGAAAGAACTCTTCAAAAATCTACAAACAAACTTGCGGTAGATATTTTAATGATGAATTTTCTTTTTATATCTACAATACAATATTGATATGCTTTTAGACGTCTCCAACTTATTTCAAGTAATACAATGGACCTAAGTACGAGTAAATTCGGTATCGAATTACTTTTATATGCTTAGTAAAGGCAAAATTGAATACTATTTACATACATTTCATTTTGTTATTTCTTTAGTCGGTCCTTTTTTTCATGGAATAGACAAGGCAAACGAGCGTACGGGTCACCTGATGGTGAGTGATCACCGTAGCCCACGGCCCCGTGTAACACCAGGGGAGCTACAGGGGCGTTGCCGGCCTTTGAGGTGGAGGTAGACGCGCTTTTTGAAGGTACCCATGTCGTATCGACCTGGAAATACCGCCTTAGACCTCTCATAGCGAAAGGGTGTAGAGACTACAAATGCGACAGCTCAATCCCCATACAGGACAATCAATCCCCTTTCGAAAAAATCAAATATTAAATATGTTCATTTTTTATTTTGGTATTTTTCAAAATTCAAGCTTAAGCAATTTAAAAATTATTTTGGCTAACCTTTGATTCAGCTTCACAGTGTATTTATTTAAGAAATACACTCAACACACGTTAGGCAGAAATTTTAGATAATTTTAAAACTTGTCAACTACCAATTTTATATTCAAATTAAATAATGAACATTGTTGCTTTTTAGCTTTACGCTGTATCCCACACATCACAGGGGACAGAGGAAACTTGGAAACCTAGTGCTTAGACACTCTTATCCTACTTTTCCTGCCAAATGTAAACTTGAGTTACGCAATTCAATGCCACGCTTAGCCTTATTACCAGAGCGAAGTAATAAAAAATTGATCACACAACTAATCGTGTACTTGTGTCGTCGCATATAATAGTATTTTGATATTTATTTATAATAATAAATAAATATGAAATAATACTTTAAAAAAGTCTATAGAGAATAAAATGATTATCATATAAGCGCTATATTTTATTATTGCATACAACTTTAGTTACTTTGTTGAGCAAAGAGACTATAATGAACTTTGTTGACCGCTAGCAGTTGGCATACTACGTTCATATAAACATAAGTTGAAACTGAACGTTTTCTAGGTACTATGGAAAATTTATTAAACTACTAATAAAATTGCGGTCTATCATGGCACAGGGTCACAATATACGACTATAAACGCAACATTTGTAGGTTCGACTCCAATCGAGTTTATTGAATCTATATTTATATTCTATAGCCAATTACTACAAGGAATACATGGAAGATAAATTAAAAAAAAATGTTAAATATATCCCAATAGCACAAATTTATTATTAAAAAAAATTATTGCCTGAAAAGATTTCGCAAGAAAGTAATTGAGATAAGAAAATAAAATAGTGTAATTCAAGCGGGTGAAACTCAGGGTGGGCCTCTAGTATTTGATATTTTCATTTCAAGACCTGGGGTAACAAGGCGCGTTGAGTTTCGCCACTCAGCACGCAATGGCACAAATTTAGTGGAAAGTGTGGTACCGGATGAAATGTCTATAACACTCAGTTCCCAAGTTCCTTCCTTCTGCTTACCCTGCCAAATGGAATACAGTGTGAAGTTATACATTTTTTTCTAATAACTTAATTAGGATGCAGATTGTTAGTTTTGTGGGATTCAATTATTTTTATTAATGAACTAGTGAAACTCGTAATATCCTAAGTTTGAGTTGGATACTAGATACTATTCTAAGATGGCATTTTTTACTTAAAATCATTAGGCAAAGCAGCAGGTGTTGGATTACGCCATCAAGTAACTAACAATCTGTGAGAGAAAAATTTAGAAAATGAAGAAAAGAGGAGATCAAGGTTATTTACCACAACTTCTAAGCAATACACTATTTCAATAGATTTAAAAAATAAGCGTTCTATTTATAAGAACTACAAGAGAAATCTTTTCAATTTTCATTTCACGAGACGTAAGCCGCTTTACTAAAGTAGGATTTTCTGTGCACTGATTTCATATGTAGTCAATATTTATTGATAAGGGATTTTCGTTATTAAATAAATGATAAAATCTGATTGATAAAGCTAAATTTTTATTTAGTGTATGTGAATCACAAGTATAGCTATCAATTTCGATAGGAATTCAAAGGGATAGTTCATTGCTCTTATGTTAAGACACTCCGTTCCACTTGTGTTCCTTACTGCCCGCAGAATTTGAGGCATTGCTTGTTGAGTGGCGGAATTCAATGCTGCGCTTTGAATCTATAGATATTATTATAGTAGATAAATATTTTAACATATTTTTTTACTGTTTTCAATTAAGATGCACCTAAATTATAAAATAAAATGAGTCCTATTATTTATATTACTTATATGAATTTGTTTTTTATTTTGTTTACGGAAAAGATTTTCTGTTCTATTACAAAAGAAAGTGCAGTGTTAGTTCTTCCCAAAAGTGAAAAATATGTGTCTACTATTTTTTCAGCTACACATTGCATCCCGCACATGGCTACGGAGTGCATGGCGTTCCGTTCTCATTAAAACTATCGTTCCACACTTCCGCCGAATTAAAAATATTGCATTTCGAATAGTAGAATTCAAAATCGCGCTTTGCTTTGTTACAAGGTAAAAAAATCAAGATGTTGTATATTTCGACTTCACGAGTAGGATCAAAACCGCAACGAGGTCCCAGCGCCACAGCAATCTTATTTACCCTAATATGATATTAATAAAAATTAAATTGAAACATTATTTAATTATTGAATACCAAACTAACTGAAATTAAAATAAACTACTTGAAACAAGTTATCAAATTTGTAATAGTTTTCATGTTAATTTGGCTATTTTCCAAGCAAGCGTTATGCAAATTACAGACACTCGAGTGCACTTCGTCACTGACACTGGGCCCACGATCTTCCAAGTTCTTTTGAGTAATATTAGCAATATAAACGAGTTTTGTAAGAACAATTTTTTAAATTACTTGTTTTTTATAAACGTTTTTAGGGTTCCGTAAATCTTAAGCTAACAAGGAAACCTCGTCGTGATCGTGACTTTGGATATATATATGATTTTTTTTATTTTTGATACGACATTTGTATAAAATATTAAATTGAAATAAATTTCAACTATTTTTTTTATTTATTCCCTCTGTAAACAAGACAAAGCTTGACGTTAAGTATCGCGATGCGTTATGCGATATTACGAATTAGGCAGCAAGTGCAGAACAAAGTGTCTTAACAATAGGTTCTCTTTGTTCTCCTTGCTTTATTATATGTAATGTCTCACCAAAAAATGTTCTTATTTAAATGAAATAATTTTGACCAGAATAAACGCGTATATTGATTTGTATAAATTTTTGTAATCCGACTTTACAGTAGTAAAATGGTCATAGCGTGTCACTATGTCACCGAAACTGTGTTAGAATCGATGCCATAAGATATTGTGTTGCCACGCTGTGGAGAGAGTACTGTCGCGATGTGTTGCTAGTAAAAATTAATATTTCTATGCAGTATGCAGGTGCATACAAACTTAATAGCGTCTGTGATTTTTCTACCACATACTAAGGAGAAAAGGTATATCCCTAGAATAATTCACGAGGCTATTGATATACAAATAATTTTAATTTTAAGAGAGAAGATGGTTGGATAGATTCCCACCACCTGGGACCTACTTTAAAGAAAAAAATAATCTCAATCTTACCACACCGGAGGACAAGATAACAGTAAGTTCATTCTGCAAGAATCCAGGGCAGTACGCGAGGCATTAAGGAAATCGTCAACGGTAGTTCTATAAAAAAGTTATGTCAACTGAAACATGAATACCACCTCTCGTCCTCAGTCTGCTCATGACCACCGACTACTGTAAAATGTTCATAACTTCGAGTTTAAAAAAAGGTGTAAAAATTAATTAACTAAGCTTTTATTCCGGTTAAAATTGCTTAATTTAAAAGGTATAAATATTATAATCTAATCAATTTACATGAGAATATAATGGTTCATAATTAAAATAGCGAAAATCGTCAAGATCAACCAAAAGACAGTCAATTCACTAATATTATATATTAACTAACTTAGTTCTTAGTTCTAATAATCCTATGGTCTTGAATAATTGAAGCTTCATTTCGGAAAGTTAGTTTAATGTAGGGTATAAATCAAATTAATAGTTCCAATTTTATTAAAGTCGATATTTGATTATATTGGTGCTGGTCTTAAGTTCGATTTCCAGAAGTGAGAGAATAAATTGGTGAATGAAATTTTAATTATTCTATCGCCACGACGGCAACGCACCTGTAGCTCCTCTGTAAGGTGAGGTGTAAAGTTTAAAAAAAAGGTTTCATTAAGGATCCCTACCAATTCAGCTATGTACGTGGAATATGCAATATATACGGAAAAAATAAAATAAATAAAACAATTTAGTTAGATTAAATGGACCTCGAATACATGGACACCACACAAACTGACTAAACCATTTCTAAGAAACTTGAACTGTTTTTATAAAACAAATGACGCCGTTAAGTTAAGCCATTTAACATGAAATATATTTGAAAATGGATAAAATTTAAGAAAAGATGTCTCCTCGAGAACCCAACCCAGGTTCTTGCTGGCTACTTTTACTTACAATTTGCTCAAAATAAATAAATAAAGCTTACTTACAATATGCTATATAATATGCTATATATTTATAGATTTGATCCTCTGTCGAGGAAAGGGAATATTAATTATTTTCATGTCTTCGCCCACATCTAACACTGTTCATTCTACAGAAAGCGGAGAGCGGAAGTGACTTTGCAGGAAAGTACTGACATAAGTTTTCCAAGAACGGACACAGCGTGAAACTGAAAAAAAAAGATGTATGAGTAATCTATATTATCATTTAATATGACATAATTAAATTATTAAAAGCTTGAAATGTGAGATATTAATGAAATTCATACATTTAAATAACCAATAATTATATTAAAAGTTACACAATAGGAGCACTGGTACAAGCGATATCGTGGCCTCTAGCGATATCATATTAATTTGTAATATGGACTTTTGAATTTAAATTATTTAGAGTAAGCAATATTGACGTTAACCTGAAAACGTGAGGGTTTTGGAGTCGACTCCTGTTGCGTGCATAAAGTTAGGAGTAAATCGGGCGTAGTTTGGGAATAGAGTGCTTTATCAAAGGTTTCCTATATGGGATTACGTGTTAATTTTCCCGCAAACACCTTGGTATATAAGGGATAAAGCGTGAAGCTAAAATTTATATCGTCTTTATTTAATTATCAAAATAATAAAGTAATTTTAACACTAGACATGTGTGCAAGTGATGTTTTAAAATATTTTCCTGCTTAGTTTAGTTTTCTTTGTAGCCTCACCCTGTATGTCGCATACCCTGCGTAGGCAGAGGGAACGCAGTTTTCGATACATTACGGGTTGAGTGGCGGGGCTCAGCGCCGCCTTTTATCTTGCCACCAGATCGAAAAACAGAAAATAATTTACATTACCTAATAATAAGTTTACTCTCATTTAACCTTCTTCATCTAGCTTTCTGTCTGTAGCACCATAGCTTTCCAATAATCGTTTTCTTTATTCAAAAGCAAGTTTTCTTGTGATAGTTCCTGGGTATGGCTAAAGTCAGTTCAGCTAATTGAAAAATGTTTCTTTTTTATTGCACTGACACAAAACTGACATACACTTGGCATAAAAATCAAAATTACAATGGTAGTTCTCTATTGTTTTTTAATTATAGTGTATGTACATGTATAGATTTAAAGTCAATTAAAAGATAATTAGCATCTATAGACGCGACAAAAAGACATTTATACTTCAAATTTATTAGAATTTCTCCATTTACGGATATTCCGCATAAAGATTTCTCAATAAGAATATCAGGAACAGTCACCTTAATTTGAATTATCGATTTTTCTTCAATAGCTCTATAGAATTTCAATTCTAAATGCATCTGCGTTTTACGTAACAAGATGAAATGTAAGGTTTTTTTTACAAAATAGTCCTTTAACTGACTGCCTACTGTAAACGCGGCAGAAGTATTTGATGATTTTTATGTGCGCGTGTGGCAAGGTACATGAAAATTAGGAACCATTCTAACCAATTTGAGTCATAGTGTTTTTGGTGATATAACTCTACGCCACGCGTTGCCCTTTCTATTTAGGATATGTAAACATTAAATACAAAAATACAGTAGCGAATATATGAATATTGAATATTTAATTTTCACGAAAATCGAACCTAGAATCAGTCGCTTTTCTAGTCGCACGCTTGTGCCCCTACCCCATGACAGACCTCCGTTGTTTGATGTACGCAAAAATTTTATTTGAAACTCTGTCCTTTCCTTTTGAAAATGAAAGTAATTGTTTGAAACAATTCAATAGAATTCCTATGTTTGAATTTTGTAATATTTCCACGTTTGAAAGTATGAATTTTACGTAAACATATTTTATATTGCTTATAACGTCCACTTTCTACCACATAGATTTTTTTTAATTGTCCCAATTTAGAATCGTTTTCTCAATCAAAAATAAACCGTAGGGACAACTCGCTAATTATTTTGCAAGATATGAAGTATATTTGTATTTTTTTGTAAGGTATTTTGATTTAAGGTATACAAAAACTACATAGAGATGGAAAATAGAGAACTAAATGACTTAATTATTAGGTTTCCTCTGCCATCTTAAACAGAATACAGAGTGAAGAAAAAAAATATCAATAATTTAATGATTTGAAGTCAGACACTAGCAAGCGGTTTGATCCCCACTCAAAAAAAAATTAAAATACTTTTATTTCTTTGCACGGGTATAAAGGCTTATAGCAGCGTTGATTTCCGCCATTGAAAATGAAATTCTTTAAATTCGATGGAAAGCGCAGAACAAATGTGTCTTGATAAGGGCCTTTTCACATTTAGTTCCCAAGCTCCACTGCACATTTCCTTGCTTACACTGCAAGTGAGAGATTAAAAAAAAATCTTGTAGCTATAAATTTATTGATATATGTACACCTAGCGAGACTTGCCCTAATTAAAAACATCTTGTGGAACGCTCTCTTGCATGTTCTCAAGTCCTTCATACGACGCCTTTTGCTAATCTTCACCTACTTTACCTCACGTAGCTTAGCTTTTAAAAATCGCTAACTTTTAATTTAATATATATATATATAAATATATGTTTTCGTGTTAATGTTTGAATATGTACAATATGTGTGGCGTTAATTTTTATTATTTTGGGAGAAGGTGGAGAATGGAACGGAGTGTCTTAACACTAAGTTCTAAAGATCCTTCTGCCAACTGCTGAGAGAGTAATGTATAGTAAGTAGATTTATAATTTGATTTTCTTTTGGCTTTACACTGTTAAAATATAGAGATTTTGAACACTATGACAAGAAAAAGGAAATTTTAAATACATCACAACGCCACGACAAGCCGTCTCACTTTATTTTACACCTAGACGTTAAAAATAAAAAGTGAAAAATTATTCCTCCCTTAGTATGAAGTAAAACTGGCACGAAGTGATCTATTACTGTCTTATATATTATGATATTTTTTTTAGCTTCACACTGTATCCCGCACGAGGCAGGGTAGGCAAAGGGAACTTGGGAACCTAGTGTTAAGCCACAGTCGTTCCCACTTCTGTACCCACTCTCCGCCAAATTCCATAAAATCAATTTTCCGCAAACCTTTAATGAAAGTGTATATCATTTTGGCTAAGTTATTATAAAGTTAATTATTATAGAAACACTGTTTTTACTAGAAATATTTGAAAAAAAATAATAATACATAGAATAGAGAGAGAAGATTTCCAAGTTTTATATCAACTTAAGTGTTCATTTATCGTCTTGTTAACAAAAAATATTAAAAAATATTTTAGTAACCAATAATAATTTAAGTGTAACAAGCAGGCGAAGCCGCTGGCAGGTCGCTAGTGTGAAATATGATAAATCATAATTAGTTAAAGAAAGATAAAGAAATGACAATCGCCGCTTTCTCCACTGGTTGTTTTATTTTGAAGGGCTCGACGAAGGGCGAAACATAACAGATCAAACCAGACCTAATCCAAGCGAGGGAAAATGTAAATAGCTCATGCTAGAAAATGGGAATTGAACCCACAAAGTCGCTTTTAGTCAGATATCTTGACGGCGATGCTATGAAATAAGAATTTTAAATTCTAAATGACATGAAAAGTATTATAAAGTATGAAATTGAGAAGTTATTCGCCTTTGCAACGTCTCCTGATAAAAATGCATAGAAACTGTTGATCGTGTTTGAGAAATTTTCATATAAAGTCATTTATTTAAAGTCTAATGTACACGCTATGACCCGCATATAGTAGGGTAGACAAAGGGAACCTCGTAGTGAGACATTCCATTTTTACTATTTTTAATGTGTTATTTCACACTTAGGAGAAAGAAAAATACTAAGTTTAAAAAAGTACAAAAATTTGAAGGAAGCAGAATTTGATCCCGCGCCTCTTGGAAACTATCCAAGCGTTCAGACTAACTAAGCCATTCGTACCAAGCTCTGTCGAAATTCTTATACGCTTGTTACTATTTATTTGTGTTGTTAAGGTACTCCGTTCCCCACGTGCCGATTGCCGAGTTTAGTGATTGAGCTCATGGCATCATTGCATAATAATAAATACTTACTTACTTACTTACTTAGCTTCACGCTGTATCCCGCACAAGGCAGGGTAGGCAGAGGGAACCCGGGAACCTGGTGTTACGACACCCCGTTCCATAATAATAAATAAACCAACCAAAAACATTTTGTTTAATGAAATAATTCCTGCGTCACTTAGTTTAACTATTTTATAATTTTTGCCTATTTTGTGACCATAGGCACAACGTGTAAGTATAAGTTGTATGGTTCTGACTTTGAGTTCCATTTAGAGATTCCAATCTATCACTTCTAAGCTGTCATAATGAGACAGAGCTTAGTATAGAGTTCCGCTACTTAACACGCTCTGCTATGTCCTCTTTTAAAAATAATGACGTATTTCCTTTTAATATTTGTCACGTCATTAATAATCTGCGTCATAATGGTATATGTCATAATAAATAATTGAAATTTCCATCAACAGTTCGATGCGAAATAATATCGTGGAAACAATTATAGCAGGTGAAGCTCGGTACATATTCGACAAACGGCTTTAATTGAGCCGTTTGGTGGCGAAGTGGTATAACTAAAGAATTAAGCGAATTCAGTTTTTTTTCAGAAAAACATGGTAGAGGAAACCTAGTTGTAAGATTTCTTTTCATTTACTTTTCACCCAATTTCCTAAACATTGCATATCAATTGTATTAAATCTTACTTCACGCATTGTGAAATGAAAATGAATGTATTCATTTCTTCTAACGTCCTGCTTCTAATATTCAGTGAACAGTAGAAATGCAGTTCGCATTAACGAGAACGAAATGTCTTAATACTAGGTTTTCTTAGGGAAATGTCAATAAGGTGTTTCAAAGGTTTATTTTATTAGTACGAACGGTTTAATCTTAGTTTGGTCGCTACCTAGAGCTTGAAAATATTTTCGTAGATATTTTTGGTTAGACCGCTTTCACATCACCTGTCTCAACTACCTTTAACTTGAATAATGTGGGAACGGACATACGACGTATTTTTCTATATATAGTGTATTAGTACAATTTAAAAGGTTATTTAAAGAGAAATTAAGGTACTATAGTAGTATATTAATAATAAAAATTTAGAAATGGTAACATTCGCTTTATGTTTTAACGATCATATTTATTACAAACCTATAAGTTGCTTATTTATTAATCATTGCTCTTCAAGACAAAGCATGGCGCTTAGTTTTGCTTCTCGCAATAGCTGTCTTGGGGCAGTGGAGTGTCTTAGCTCTAAGCTTTTTTTCCTACCTCGGAATATACCTATACTTATTTAACAGAACCATCTCCAACTAATGTTCAATATCGTCACATTTCAAACTGAGCCCGGAACTAAACGCCGCACTTAATCTATCAGGCCAAGGAATTGTCATTATAATTGTCAATCCCCATTAGGAGAACTGAAGCTATATCTATTATAGTGCCACTGTAGTATAATTAATCATATTTTATTTCACATAGTTTCATTATTGGGAACAATCAAATTGATTGTGGTTAACAGAGAGATCCATACTAATTAACTAAAGCTGTTGTGTTTGGTTGACGTGCTAATTGCAAAATCTACTGATACGAATTGAAAATATATTTTAGTTGAATTTTATTTATGGAAATAGAAAGGTTGATATTTATTTATAGAAAATTAAATACTTATCTTCACGCTGTATCCCGCACAAGGCAGGGTAGGCAGAGGGAACCCGGGAACCTGGTGTTAAGACACC
>JAXGGP010048801.1:0-17281 GCA_035584415.1 Eueides aliphera
CGACTGGGGATCGAACCCAGAACCTGTCGGTTACAGGCAGCGCTTGCACCGCTGCGCCACGACAGGCCTCTATTTTTCACGCAATACGATTTTCTTCATATATTCTATTTTTTTATTGTTATGGCAACTTTAAAAAAAAATGTATATGAAAATTATGACTATTACTAGTTCAAGTTGCTGTATTATGTTTAAGCGAATGGCATTTTGCGATTTTTATCTATTTCACTTTTACAAAAGCGTTTTTAAATTTTGACATATAAAATATATAAATGCTATGTGTTATATTTAAAAACTGTCACGACTTTTATATATATTTTATATATTGATTTGAAAAATATATCCATAATAATAATAATTGAGAGTAAATCGTTTTTCTTCAACGTTTGTAATAGCATACATCATTCGCGCCTTGACACCTATGAGGGAGCTACGATCAGGTTACCTTACTAAAGGTATTTTTAATTCGCTTCCTAGTACTTGCGAACGTATATTATATTAACGTATATTATTTATCGAACATACAAAAAAAAATTTAAAATAAGAGCTACAAAGGAATTACAAATAATGATATTATTTCTGGTTAAACAAAGAAATCATGTTGTGCAAAAAATCCAGTTTCGAGAACAATATAATTCATTAAGAGGCGAGTTGCTTCCTCATAAGCCTTGTTTCCTATTTAAATTAGAAACATTGTACTTAAAATATAAGAAGAATATTATTTAAATATTTTTGATTGTTAATTTCATATATATTAAATATTTAAAAAGCTCTACCCTGCCCTTATATATTTGCACGTAGGTAGATAATGTTACCTGCATAAATAACTTATATTTTTTAAATATTATTGTTATATATAAATTATATTTTTTTAAATATTATTTATATACTTTGAGACCTGTACTCTAAGGAATAAATTATTTTAATGCCCTTACTCTATTAACAAGGCAAAGTGCGGCAATGTACAATTTGTCTATTACTAAATAATTTATACTAAATACAGCATCAGATAAAAAAAATATATTATTTTACACGGGCGTGTCTGGTCACGGTTCTAGTAGCGTGTAGCGTATGGGATACGCAAGGCGCTTGAACGGTAGCCAAGAGATACGGGTTCAAACCTCATAACGTGATATTGTCTAGGTATTCTAAAAAAACGTTTTAAAAGTAACGAAGAATGTAAAGAAATCTTGACAACATCTTAATTCTCTCTGCATAATTTAAGCAAAGACAAATCGGAAAGGTGCAGATTAATGTCAGGTGGGAGGAGAGTGAGGTTGAGATGGGAGCAGGAAGGAGAGGATGGTTTGAGATGGGAGCAGGAGGGAGAGGAGGGTTTGAAGTGAACGTGTAGGTAGAAGAGAAGGGATATAAGTGAAAAGGGAGTAAAGGAGAAGGGAGGCTAGAGTAAAGGGTATGTAAATGAGAGGAAAGGACTGAGAGGCAAAGATAGTGGGACTACAGCGAGATAGAAAAGCATTTTTTAATTTTTAAAACATTTCATTGCTCATTTTTCTCCGATTTTTCAGAACGCCATGTTGAATTATATATAAAGTAATTCAATATTAAAAAATAGTCTGCAAGAAAATATACTTATATAAAAACGTTAGATTAGGTTACATAAATATAGACGGATGTGAGCCCACGATCACTAGCACTCTAGCCAGCGTCGATTAGACGTAGCACCTCGTCGCGCAATTATGGTTATTTTTATACATATTACGGTTACTAGTGACTCGTCTTGGATTTTCTCGATTATAATTTTCGATTTCTTATTTGTAGAAACATAAATTAAAACCAAGCTTCTTGCTTATTATTGAGGTAGAATAAACATTTTAGTAAGTACCGTTACATTTAAATAAATACATAAGTAATATGTTTATATAAATAATACAAATATGACTTCCAATAATCAGTATATAAATATAATCTAGCTCTTATGCGCAGAAAAATTCTGGTAGATTAAAGAAAATTATAAGAAATATTTTTGGAGCAGTTCATTTTCTTGGTTTCATTTATCTTCGCCGTAGGGCAAGGTAAACAAACAGAGCTAAAGTTAGCATAATTCGTTCCATAGTTTCTACAGCTACTCAATGTTGTGATATTATGTGTTTGGTCGCGGCCTTACCGTATACTAGACCGGCGTTGTTAAAAGCAATAAAATATACTTTTTTTTATTACATATATTTATTTCTTTGAGTGGAAATCGAATCTACAACCACTGCATCTACGTTTGCATTGTTTATTATAGTCTATATGTGTATTTCGAATGATATATAATAATGCAATTGAGTACATCTCATTAATCAAAAGATTTATAGTCAGGCTGTCACCGAGAAAATTGCTAATGTTGTAATTAAATCAAAATACATTAGGATGCGCATGCGCAGAAAAAGTTAGATGATCTCTACTAGATTTTGTATGGGCTGCAGTAAAAAGACTGTTTAAAAAAGATTCTATAAAAATTAATTCTACGTAAAAAAAATGATAACATAATTTATTGGCAGTAAATGGAAGTTACTATTGAGACCGTAAAATTTTTCATTACTTCACTCTGTTGAAAGAAGACAAAGTGCAAGACAAATCACTAAGCAAATATTGTCGAGGCGGTGCGTGGCAAACGGAGTGTTATAAAACCGTTCTCGGTATCGGTTAAGTTGCAAAAATGTGCATTGCCAATATTATGACTTTAAACTCACATATTCAACATACAAAATTTCAAGTGTTAAATAAATTAAATTTTATTACACTCTCAATTAAAACCTTACTAATCTGCTAATGCAAAACGTTAAAAATATTGGAAAAACAATAAATGAGTTTTTCATCTAAGAGGAGAGTGAAAGCAAAATTGAAATAAAAAATATATCCAAAGATAAATTTCAAATAAAATTCATTAATTTGTGTGTGAATCGACAAATATAGACGATATATTAAACACTAAGGACGCCCGCGGCATTGTCTGCTTAAATTACGTTTTTTTATTTACCAATTTTAACTATTTTCTAGTTCTAAAAACATAATCACTTAAAAGGCAATGTCTATACTTCAAAAACTGAAATTTCAGTTTCAATATAAAATTTGTAGCACTTTTCAAACTAAATATTATAAATTGACGTAACATTTTTTTAAACCGATTTTAATAAAACAAACCCAAAATGTTTAGAGAAAGTTGGCAAAATACAACACTGAAATCTGGTTGGCCTTTCCTAAAATTAGCAACACACAGACCAACATATAAAACGTTCAAAAATCACTATTGTGGTCCCATTACATCAATAAAAAATGTTATAGGCGATAATATTATTTATTATAAGTATAAAAAAGTTACTTTAATATTAGTTTGGTTTGAAGTAGACTAGCTATTACCTAATTGACATATTCAGAAAATTATTCATACGTTATGGAATGTGGCGTGAATATAGCCGTATATACAGTAGTTATAACTTAAAATATAACCTGTTTTAGGTTTAATTTTCATTTTATTTAACAAATAACAATATTTCCATTATTTAATTTTTTAAAAGACATATTCCAATACATATGGATAATGGTTTCCAAAAACGGGACTCGAAACCCTGTTTCAAGTTACGTTCAAACTTTTATTTTTTAAAGCTTTTACTTTCTTTATTTTCGCAAATACAAAGAAATGTGTTGTTTATTATGCGAAATAATCGTATATAAGATGGACTTCGTTAAATTTTATAGTAACTTAATTTATTATTGTCATATAAAAATTATTTTTTTTTATCTATGATTTTTATACTTTTTAGTAATAAATTGCTTAATATTTACTTATTATTAATTATTACGCAATTATTCATGCAACTTATTCTAAAACTTTGTAAAAATGTACATATTTTTTGTATGCAGCGCTAGTTTCACAAATTGCATCATAGTTGGCCTTTCTAGTGGTAGATGGCGCTTCTCAAAAAAACTTTATTTTAAAGAACTATCTTCAATAATAGAATATTTACATTTGATTTAAATTATTAGTAACATTCCAAATACGAATACTTTTAAAAGTTTCTCATTTCAAAATGATCTTTTTTTGCAAAATATTAAAAAAAAACAATAATAACTAAAAAAAGTTTCAAAATATTTTTACTACAAAGCCTTAACGCTTTTAAGCTTTCTTATCACTCAGCTACGCCATATGAAGCCAGTCAAGAATTGAATAAAACAATATCAAATAAAAAATGCTTCGTGGTGAATTAGAAAAACAAGAACATAAAAAATTACTGTCTTATTTTCTGAATTTACAACCTGAGGAATGAGAAAGAGTTACGACGCTTCTATCAAGGCATTTTAGTTCTTTAATTTCACCGAATTCTCCCAGCATCGAGTGTTGAGAGGCGAAACTTAACGATGCGCTTTGTCTTATTACCAGAGCTAGGAAATGTACATACCTATATAATTTCATTCCCCCAACTGAGAATCGATCCAACACCCGACAAGCTTACCGTCAAAAGCTTGGGCCTTTACTAACATTATAAAATAAAATTCGACATTACTGCGATTTGAATTATACCCTAGACTTATTATTGAATTAGACAAAATATATTTTACCATTAACAATATAAAGCTGAGATCAAAGAGCGCTTTACATTTGATGTCGATTAATTGCAATAACAGGGGCTTCTTGAAACCTTAAACACAACTATTGTCATTAAATACATGAAATACTATCACAATACATTTACTATAATTACGTAATTACAATAATTAAAATGTAGTATTTGAATTAGAATGAAAAAAGAAAAAATATTCTAAATTATGAGGAACTTAGCCGGCATTTATCTTAATATGTATGACTCACTCTCTCAGCTTTACGATATCCCGCACATGCCAGGGTAGATGGAGGGAATATAAGAACCTAGTGTTAAGATACTCCGTTCCGTTCCCCACTTTCCGTCGAATTTGAGGCATTGCGTGTTAAGTGAAAGGCAACGCCGAGTTTTACCTTGTTGCCATAATGAAGA
This sequence comes from Eueides aliphera, assembly GCA_035584415.1. NCBI lineage: Eukaryota > Metazoa > Arthropoda > Insecta > Lepidoptera > Nymphalidae > Eueides > Eueides aliphera. Next base: position 4,977 of record JAXGGP010048801.1, read on the forward strand.
AATGAGAAAACTAAATATTATAATATTCAGAACTACAAGGCTTTATGCTATTCAATAAAGAAAAATAACAGCCCCAAGACATGACTCAACAATTATTGCTATGTAAAAAACCAATCCCGCCTAATAAAAATACAATTAAACTCTATCGCGATATTTTATACAAATCTTCACATTTTACATTTTTTCATAAAATTTATTTATACTTAAAGAAGTCATTAATAATGTTTCGGTAATATATATAAATATTTAATGTTCGATTAGGCAGTCAACAAAAGATTTTTTGTTTTTTTAGCTTCACGCTGTATCCCGCACGAGGCAGGGTAGGCAAAGGGAGCCCGGAAACCTAGTGTTAAGAAACTCCTATCACTTTCCGGCGAATTTAAGGCATTGCGTGTTGAGTGGCGGAACTCAACGCCGCGCTTTTTGACTTTTTACCAGAGCGAAGAAATGAAACATTAAATATTAAAATTGAAAATATTAAATATTTCATTTCCTCAACAGGAGATCGAACACAAAACCTGACGGTTACAATCACACGCTTGTGCCGCTGCGACACGACTGGCCTCAACAAAAGAAATAATCTAAAGAAATATTTTCTCTTTCTCTCAGTTTCACGATGTAGCCTGCACATGGCACGGTAGGCAAAAGGAACTTAGGAACCTAGTGTTAAGACACTTCGTTCTAATTCCCGTTTTAGAAAGTAGGTCTGAATTTGGGACATTTCGTGTTGATCGGCAAAATTTAACACCTAACTTTGCTACCAGACTATCAGATAGAAAAAATTAAAACATTAAATATTAAATTTTCTCGACTGGGCATCGAACCTGCCGCGTTTACAATAACATGCTAGTATGTCCCTTCGCCACGGCAAGCCTCAAATTAGAAATCATTTTATTCGGTAAAAGATTGCTTAACTTACTACAGCTTTTGTATTCGAAGCTTTTGTATTTGTGTATTCGAAACGGTAATAACATCTAGACTCTAGGTAGTGAATAACTCTTTGTATTAAAAGGCAAGTGGTTAAAAAAAATATTTAATCTATTAGACACATACTATTTTATGCAGATATTTTAAAACACCGCTTTCGCTGGAAACGTTCGTAAACATGGCATATTGAATGGCGGAACTGAACGCAGCGCATTGTCTTACATTACATAAACGCAGAAATTTAAAACACTCCCCCTAGTAAGAAAACACTCCGAATCGACACCTAACCACGTTAACATTTAGACTTTAAAAAAAATCAATAAAACTATGCATTATACCTAATAAAGAAAATATTTATTAGACCTTTATAAGTCCACTTAGTCAAATAACTTGAACGAGCGCATTGCGAGTGTCCTTCCGTTCCGAAAACCGTTCAGACATACTCTAATATGCGTATAATGAGAGTTTTTCTTATCATTTAAAACCATCGGGGGTTCAATACAGGTAATATTCCCACCACCATTGTAAACTTAGTTTAAATTTTGTTTTTTCTTTTATGTTTTTTTTATGTGCAATAAAGAATATATACTAATATTTTAGTCAATCTGCAAAATTGAGAGTAGATCTATAATTTGTCAATATAAATATTATTTATAACTTCTATTAATTTTCCCGCTACAGCGTATAAAGCGCGGCGTTAAGTTCTGCCTATCAACAAGCAATGTGTTGAATTTAGACAGGAAGGAGACAACGAAATGTACTAGGTTGTCCATGTCTGTTGTACGCAGGGGTACGACGTTAAGTAATAATACCATATTTCCAATAAATATAATATTTCCAATAATATGGCTAAAAACGATACACGTGTAAGATTTGTTTTTTTATATATTTAATTTAAAACATATATAAATGAAAAGACACAATTTAAATAAACATAATTATTATCTTATCTAAAATTAAAACTAGTCACATTAGCGTAACCCCACGCCGCAATTTGTATATTAAACCAGAAGATTAAAAATATTTTTTTCTTAGAACCTACAATCATAAGCCCTACTACACCTGCACCAGTTCGGTGTTGATCACGTCAATAAAAAAATAACTGACTCTACGTTATTACATTTTTAGAGCTTCCACGATAATGATCTCAATATGATACCTGCAATAATTGTCACATTAATTATTTTTGTTAACCTTCACCTTGTACAATACGCATAAAATGGGGTAGCACTGTTGAACGGCGCAATTCTACACCGTGTTTTGTCGTTACCAGCAGAGCGAGGAATTAAAAATATTTCCCCTAAGCGGAATTTGAACCTGCAACAGCATTTACATACACTGTACTACTGCGCCTCCATAACCTCATTATAAGGTTCTACAAAATAAAATTATTTTTAAAAATATAAATAAGTAAAATAAGTGGAATCATTACATTCTTTGTATATCGTTAGCTTCTTACGCAGTAACGTGTGGGAGGCGTATGAAGATATATGTATGTACGTCTAATTAGTTTAAAGTACTGTATTATTTTAATAAGTACCTACTTTGTTTTATTTGTGACATAAAAACAGACAGCCGAGTGTTAAGACACTCTGCTGTCTATTTTATATCGCTTTTTTACAGATTATAACATTTTTATTACTAACAAAGCAAAATACAGAACGGGACAAAAGGTTTCACTGTTGTGTTTCTAAAATCAGTGCATAGCTGAGAACTGAGTGTTATATCACTTTTCTCTGCTTAAGAAAACTATGCGCGATAGGTAAAAATATAAAATTCTTAAAAAATCACATCTACGGTAAGTCACTATAAAAGCTCATAGAGAGTGGCAACACTATGTACAGTGTTTAAAAAAATTGCATTAATAAAAATATTCCTTCTTGGATTTGAAACCTGAACCCATAGAATCACGGTGGCACTTAAGGTCAAGGCCAAGTTCTATTCAAGGGGAAGTTAATGAATTACTTAGTTAATAAATTTTAAAGTTCAAGCCCTTCTAAAGTTCAGAGACGTCAATTTGAATTTCCCCTGACATATAGTTAGTAAATTATATACAATTTAACATCAGTAGTGTGTTCAGGCTATTAATATTAGGAAGACATAGAAATTTCATTAATAAACGAACGTAGGATTTGAAGCTGCTAGTGCGCGCTCAAATCATGTAAAAAGTTCCTCAAAGTTATTTATAAAATTAGAAAACACTGCTAAATTTGACTGGTAAATTTGACAAATATACACAAATAGACAATGATACAGTATAAGTTCAAAATATAAATCCAGACTTAAGAAAGAGAAAATACTTATTTAGAAAGCTTACACAATTTGAAACGAACCAGGATTTGAATCCGCGAAAGATTGCCTCTTGAGCTGGTACAAGAGTCTCACTACGTCCAAATGTTTATACATTTTCTAAATAAGTAGTGTTATCATTAAAACTATACACATGCCACTATACACGTTCTTACAATTAATATTAAACAAATTAAAGATTATAAAACTTTGGAAATTCCTATTACATTATTCATGTAATATGATATTATAAAATGAACGTAAAACTAGCAACTACTATGCTACTAAATATTGAGACAAATGCGAGTTTAAGGTGATATTTTAACAAGAACAGACTATTCATGCTATATATATATACGTCATATTCTACTGAAAAACATTTCAATATAACAAGCAGTAACTTCAACAACAAAAAATACTAGTAAATACACGAAAATTCAACAATAAAAAAAAACCTATAAATCATAAGCATTTTTAGATACGTTTTAAAGTGGAAACGGAAAAAAACGCTCTTGAAAATATACCCTCTCCAGTGCGTAGAATACATACAAAAATATGAATATTCTTTTAAATAAACTTTCAGACCCAACGGATTAATGGTCTATCTGTTAGCTTTTAAAAGAGTATTTACCAAAAAATTTGTTCTGTGTTTTCGGCACGAAAAGTAATACACAAAAAAATAATATAAAAATATATGTATTAAATGTAAACAGAAAAAAACGTATTTATATATGTGTAAAGAATAACTAAAACAGTGAAACACAGACTTTAAACACCCCTGTAGTACAGCAGACGCGACACAATATAACGTTCAAAATCAAAATTTCTATCTTATAGTAATGTAAAATAATAAATAAAACATAAAAGACGAAATGTGGAAAACGGAGATCATTACTTCCGCAAAAAATACGAATATCTCCTTTAAATCTATATATATGTATATAATTTTACACCATGTAATAGATTTATAAAGGAGTAAAAATGCCATCCATAAATAGAAAACAGTCCAACTGATAATCCCTATAACCAAGATCCCCCAAGCTCGGTTTCAATTCTACGAAATTATTAATTTGATACACAGCAAGAGCTGTCTCGAAGTACTATTGATTTTAGCTTTCTCGAAAATGGACATTTAAATCATATCCGATAAATGTATGAAAATTTCGACGAAGCAGATATTAAAATGGTTTCTAGAACAGGTTAGTTATTATAAATGAAAAGAAAAATTTGAGTGACCAATGTCTCCACTTTTGTCTAAGCATAGTAAAAAAGTGTCACGGACTTTATAAAATATTTAATTTTTAAACTTATAAAAAAACCTTAAACGATATGATTTGAACCCGCTATCTCTGGCAAACTAAATAGTAATATTCAAATCATGTTCAAAGATATACAATCTAATAACGAAATATAATTTATTTAAACTGTTGTTTACTACTTATTTGCAAGTACTCTTTAGTGCATTCATTAATATTTATATATGACCTAAAAACATTTTTTTTTTTCAAGTAATTTTTAATTAAAATATTTCTAAGCAAAATATGAATCCGCATCTACCACTCGCAATGTTCCATATCGCAGTACGCATGGGCGAATCTCAAAAATAATAATAAAAAAAATATATTAACTCAAACAATAAAAAACAAATAAATATATAAATTTAAAACAATAAAAAAATCTTCCAATAGTAATATAAACATAAGTACGAAATATAAAATGATATATATCAAAATGACTCGCTAAAATATAAATATATTTACAATAAAACTATGTCATTAAAGCAGTGGACATAATACGTCAAAAGGATTCCAGTACAAATGTACACGGTGTTTCGTGGAAGCAAGTTTCAAAACCATTTTCAATTTAAATGCGAAATTAAATTATTTGTTTGCGCTCGTAAAGGATTATATGGGAATGATTTCCCGCTCTCCGACAGTCACCTCCGGTACGCCGGCGCGGACACACAAGCGCCTGTTGCGCACTATTTTGGAAGTTTACGTCGAAAGTGCACGTGGTTCGTGTTCATTCAGTCTCATTCATAACACTCGTCAGATATGGATGACAATGCGCGCCACAGTGCGGTCTCCTTCTTCATCGAAAATATAATATTAATTGTGGTGATTATCTGTTTTTATTATACTTTGCGTTTTAGAGGTTTGTTGTGGTTACAGTTAATAGCAAATATACTTTTAAAAAGTGTATCGATCGCAACACACTTTCGAATTATGCTGGCGCTACTGAAACTTATTTTTATTTTGACAGTTATTTTACTAAGTATTGTTATATATTTAGTTATTTTGGATATGTATACAACTGAAAATGAAGAAAATGAAGAAAATGAAGAAGTGTACTACTTCCCCGACACCGACGAAGAGAGCGACTCTAATACCGACCCGTGGCACGAAAGTATGTTCGTTAATAACTATGAAGAAAATAGTTTAAGCAGAGAAGACAGCGGGTATGACGACGATTACCAGGATGCCCAGTAAAGTGTTTTTTTTGCAAATTAAATTTTCCGTAAATATTAAAAAAAAAGTACTAATTAAAAATTAAATTAAGTGAAAGTGAACATTTAAAATGTGTAAAAGGATTTTTTTTGGTGTTGTTTTCATTTGTTTTTATGGAGATATTAAATATGAAATCAAATGGAGCTATAGAAAACCATCAGGTTTCAAGGTACGTAAGGGTAATTTTATGGAGTAGAATGCATAATTTAAGCCCAGTATCTGCCAAAAAATTAGTTATTATTAGTATATTTTAGAAAAGTGAAACGTTTTATTATTTATGACAATCGACATCATTTGTTAAAATATTCTTATTAAATATTTTTTTTATTAAGAGACGTGTAAAACCAAAACAAAAAGAAAAGCTAATTTAACAATTTTTGTCAAAAAGTACGTAAAGAATATAATTTATTTATTTTATATTATTATATTATATTATTAAAATTATATTATTATAATAAATAAATTGCTAGTGCCCCTAGTGCGTCTTAAATGGTACGTGACAGTTGTGAATTTAGAAAAATATATCGCGTTTTCAGATCTCTATATGTTTTTATACGTTGTTCTGTAATTATTATAATAAAACAATTGTATTCTTTATACTAATAATAAAAGTAATATATCTTACATAAATATAAAATATATTGGAGACCCTTATGGTACATTAGTCAACATTTCTTTTTATTTAGTTAAAATAAAAATAAAAAGCTAATTTAGGCCTGTCATGGCGCAGCGGCACAACGGTATGTAAAAGCGACCGGTTGTGAGTTCAATCCCCACTCAAGGAAACGAATATTTCATATTCATTTCTTCGCTCTGGTAACGTGGTAAACCGCGGCGTTCACTTCCGCCACTTAACTTGCAATGCCTCAAATTATAATACTAAGTTACCTTAGCCTACTCTGCTATGGGCCAGAAACACCGTGATGACAAAATATATAACCTATTGTTATTATTTGAAAAAAAATAATACGTATATTATTAACATTATTATTTTTTACAGAAGGTATACATTTTTTAACAAAGCGGGACTTGAGACCTCCCACTTGAGCTCCACTACGTTTAAATAGTTATACTTATACTAAAAATACATTATTAATACGTACAAACATATCTTAAATTCATGTAACGTCAATGTAAGATATCTGAAGTCTAAATACCGAAAGTGAGAGAAGGAATCTCATATATGTTATTTTTTCGAGCGCCGCCTTGCGAAAATATGCTGTATCGAATATTTTAAAGCTTTTCGAAAGCATTACATAAATGCCTTGAAAATAAAAACTTAATATTAATAATACAAATAGAATCTATGTACATATATATTTTTCCCAGAGCACTTGCGAAACTAATTTTACAAGGTTTCCTTACTCTTAGAAATGTTTCTATAGCGAAACTTTTGTTTACAGAACGCAGATGAAATAGGGGGTCGGTGGACGGCGTTGCAACAGGTGTCCTCGATGTTCTTTCACACAAACTTTGGCATCAATTTCTTACTGTACTGCTTGAGTGGTCAAAACTTCCGCCACGCCTTAATTCAAGCTATACCGTGTATGAGGCGGCGGGCTCGACGCGCTGTGGCTGTGAGGCGAGCTGCCTCTAATCCGGCACGAGCGAATAGTATCTCAAGTAAGTTATAATACAATAAATTCATAGCTTCATAATTGTTCATTATATATCATAAAATAAGTTATTTTTATAATAGTATCTTTGATTTTCGCGATTGTTACACATTTTAAATGAAAGACTTTTGAACGGATTAATCGCGTATATTGAATTTTACACATTTTTTGGAAACCCGACGTTTCGAACACTTTACAGTAGTCCGTGGTCACGGGTAGACATCAGTCTACCCGTGACTACCCGTGATTTAAAAAGTTATTTTTACATAAATTACTTGCTTAAATAATATATAAATATTTTAGGTAAGTTCCGCGACCTTTAAATACGAGAAAGGGAACTACTATGCTAACTTAGCAAATCCAATTTCAATTCAAGATGTCTAACTACATACATATCTTTGTATGAAATGTACACTAGATTAATCAAATAAGTAGATATTATGCAATATGATTTGTTTTCTATATTCTATACAAATATATAGACGTATAAAGTAAAAATTGTTTTCTACGACACAAAAATATTATTCTCATAATTGATTCAATCTGAATATCTCTTTCGATTTGTTAAACAAGTTGCTTTATCTGAAACTATATAAGGTTGACATATTACAATTTATTATCATTGAAAATCAAAGTTGTTTTTGATAGAAATGCAGTATATACTGCAGTGTTATATTATTAGTGAAACATATATGAAATCGTCAGGATTCACATTAACAACTTTTATTGTGTAGCCATAACCAAACAGATGTTATTAGTTCGCCGAATTCCGTGTAATTAAAGTCATTTTATGTATATTTCGATACTTGTGACCAAATGTTGACCGGTGAGTTTATATTTACTTAGCAATGCAATTAATACACTAACTTAAATAAAGTGATTGCTATTAATATGAGAATCCTAGAAATACATAACGAGCTTTTAATATAGAAATATATTTATGAAATTTAATATTCGCAATTACGAATGAAAATAATAGTAGTAATGAATAGATTGAATTAAATTGAACTAAATATATCGTTAATATATCAAATTTCTGCATAACATACTTCTGTTTGTTGAAGGGTTATAAATAATATTCATAATCATTGTACGTGAAAATAATCAATTATGAATTATTACAATAATTGTAGTAAGCATTATTCTAATGAAATTCGTTTTTGCTATATTCACAATAGTTTTTGCTTGTATAATATTTAAAATTATATTCCTTAATTGCGTAGCTCATAAGTAAGTAGGACAAATCACAGCGTTAAATTCCACAAATCAACACGCAATGTTTCGAAAAATTGGCATAAAGTATTTAATTAATAAAATCTAAAGGCAACAAACACAGATACATATACATTTACTTATTTATTTACATTAGTATATATGGACACATGAATGTAAATAGTAAATATCGTTCGTATCGACATTTTCGAGTCCCTGACAGCGCTAGGCAGAGTTAACATGGAAAATTCTTGGTATTATATTATTTGTATGAGTACGTATGTTTATTTGTATATTCATGAAGAGCTGCCAGTCCACTCCGATGGCCATAAAGGCCCAGCTATATGAAAAACGCCTATGCCCGATATACTCGATAAAAAGGAATACGCTTGTTATTATCACCATTTATAAATGTAATATCAATGAATCTTTTAGGTCTTTTTCGGTACGATATTAAAAGAAAAAAGACGAATGGGTGTAAAGTTTATTGCTAACTTATGATGTTTTTTACGACAACGGTCATAGAATTCTTTGAAATTTATAAATTCTTTGTTCTTTTATAGCATTTTCAGAAATTGTCAAAGCAAATACAGACCAATAATAAAATGAAGTATAAAATATTCATTGTAATACATTAGGGGCATAGCTACATAACTTGAAAGCTGGATTTAGGTATAGTTTTGCGAAATAGGTTTCAGTACGAACGCTTTATTAATTCTTCTTTAGCCTAACGCTGTATCCCGCACATGACAGGGTAGGCAGAGGGAACTTGGGAACCTAGTGTGAAGACACTCCGTTCCACTTACGTTTCAAACTTTCCGCCGAATTTGAGAATTGCGTGTTGAGTGCCGAAATTCAACGCCGCGTTTTGGCTTGTTCGTAGAGCGAAGAAATGAAAACACTAGATATTTAAATTTAAAATATTAAATATTTTATTTCCTCGAGTCACAGTCACACGCTTGTGCTGCTGCGCTACGACAGGACTCTTGTTTTGCTTTATTAATTCACTCACTCACTTAGCTTCACGCTGAATCCCGATCTCGGCAGGGTAGGTAGAGGGAACTTGGAACCTAGTGTTAAGACACTCCGTCCTCTACTTCCCTTTCCCACTTCTCCGCCGATTTGAAACTACACCGCCGATTTTGAGGCATTTCGTGTTACGTGGCAGAACTTATAAAATATTTAAATCGATAATATTAAATATTTCATGTCCTCGCGTGGAGATAGAACCGACAACCCGTCGGTTACAGTAACACGCTTGTGCCGCTGCGCCACGAAAGGCCTCTTATTTTGCTTTATTACTGCTATTCGACATTATTAAACTAGTTTATTGCATATAGTAGTCAGGCTTCAATATGGATATAATATAAGTAATCCCTTAAGAACAGAGGTACGTATCACAGATATCCGTACTGCCTACCGAGTGGCTAGTCAAAGAGCAATTTAATAAAGGCCGAAAGAGGCAAACGATGTCATTCGATTATTTGTGCATGGGAAGATGTAACCATGACAACTGTTAGTTCAATTGTAACTCGGGGAAATAATTGACATTTTTTAATTCTGACAAAGCGCTGAGTTGAGTTTCGCTACTCAACATACAAACTCTCGGAACTTCTGCATATAGTAACCTAATGCATTCGTGATACAGCATGAAGCAAAAAAAAATATACAGACCGACAGAAAAATGTTCTTAAAATTCTTAGTTATAGACCATTTTCAATTTTTCATATAGTCTCGATAGAGATACTTAAAGTTTAAATATATTTCTAAGGGTTTGCACCTTAAGAGATACGCGCGTCAACTGCAAGCAATGTTTTAAATTGGTTTCTTTCATATGGACGAGGTATTAATTAAATATTGTAGCTGATAATTAAGTACTGGAGTCCACTACATCGACTTACACGTTACGACGTTACATTCTAAGTTATTTAAAGTACCTGTAAAGTTATTTGTCGTCATAAAATATTCCTCAAAATTAATGTGTTTCACATTAAAAAAAATACTATGCTATGTTAACATATGTTTATTAAACTGCATTATACTTAATCGCACTCTAAAATGATAGTTAATGTTGATTGCACTAAATATTTTTCTTTATTTAGTGCAATTAATATTAACTATCAATAAACGGCACACAAATAAATAAGTACAAAGAACTAGTACAACAAAAGGGAGCGTTCGGAGAATTTTACATTCATATTGATATAGGTATCAAGAATAAAAATATTTTAAATCGCGCCGTAACAAGGTGCGAGAGATTTTTCAATATATAGAACGATAATGTCGTTTCATTTTCAACGATGCAGAATGTCGCCTATATTACCATGTTTGTTTGTACAAGTTCCATGGAAGCGCTAAAATATACGTTATCACAGTGTAGGGCTGTTTATTTAGTTTAGCAAAATATTTGTGCGCCTTTTTTGCAGGATTTTTTCTGTCTAACGCTCATTTGGTACAAAAATACGCACTTTAACTAATTTAAAGACAATATGCTAAATATAAATATGTCAATATATATAGAAAGACTACGATAAACTTATTTATTAAACCTTTGTTTACGTCTTGTCATTGTTTTACCTGTGCCATACCAATGAGCGGCGAGATAGCGAATTAGTTTAGTCAAACTTGTCACCATATTCATTGTAGATATGAGTTTTAAAAATTACAATTAATTACTAGATACAATTTTATATCAAACACCGTACTACGCCTGAAGTCGACCAAAATCATATTTCAACAGCGACGCCGTTTCATTTTTAAAACAAAACAAAGTTCGTCTCTGTTTGAGGAACGTAAATGAAAGAGAGGAATTACATTGAGCACTTAGCAATATGATTTCATAAAAGGATTTACCTTTACCTCGGATATAGGAAGATTATGGAATCTGCAGTGCCTTTTGAGTGTTTGTCATTCTAAAGCTCTATTAGAGCTTAAAATTAAGCTTTAAAGCTTTATCGATTAGTGTAAGTCGTATTGTAAAGTGCTTATTGGTTTATGAATAGAACAAAAATATTCTATTTTTCAATAAATATACAAGAGTAATTTATAAATATCAATCATTTTAAAATTATACACTGATTAATATTAGGTGTACATAATTTAGATTAAATAACTTCACAGAAAAAGCAATATAGAATACAAACGCAACTGACAAAACAATGTCTTTGTAAGTTAGAGAATAAGATTCCATTAAAATTGATAATAGAGCACACGCCACGTCGTCGAGTTACCATCAAGACTATTGTGTCTCCAATATCGTGGAACATCCAACTACATGCACACATGTAGATAATTAAATCGTATACGAATTCATCTGCTTGCAAGGAAATGTCAAGTAGACGTAATAATATATGGGAATGTTAGTATTCAGTCTATGTAAGCGCTTGATATCCACCCCGTCATTCATTCGACATTTCATTTGTTGAATGCGTTTAGGATTTGTTCTTTAACTTTTAGTTCATTTTTAAATATTGGGAGAAAGTCAAAGTTTAAAATAATTTAAAGTTTTATTCTTATAGTTAATAATAAGAAAATATTAGACTGTAATATAATTATTATATATTATTCTCTGAAGACTTTTTTTTATATTAGTGAGGAAGTAAGCCAAGTTAATATAATCTTTACATCACTATAGTTAATATTTATAGCTATGTTTTTTCTGTTTCACGCTGTATCTTCTTCTGACTTTGTAGTGCGTAGCCGTTGCGTCTATAGACGCTGTTCGTTCACACCACGAGTGTACATATTAATATAA
>JAXGGP010052925.1:0-17113 GCA_035584415.1 Eueides aliphera
CAGAGCGAAGAAATGAAAATATTAAATATTTAAATTGAAAATATTAAATATTTCATTTCCTCGACTGGGGATCGAACACTGAACCTGTCGGTTACAGGCAGCGCTTGCACCGCTGCGCCACGACAGGCCTCATTATTATTATTATTATTATTATTTCTATTTCATCCTCGCTTGCTTTTTCTGTTTGTGCATACACTTGTATGATGGATATTTTTATACCATCGAATCTCATATTTAGTAGTGCTCACTCTTTCTGTAAGTCTAATATAGCTTTCAATATTATATTTGAGATGCTTGTTTATTTCTAGTAGAAATTCTACACCGTAAAACCTGGATTTAATCCCGTATGGAACAGAATGAAATTTTTATACTCTTCTTATTGCCCATACCTCTTACTTAGCAAAAGCCTATTATGTCGTAGGTTATGTTTTTTAATGCTGCAGTTAGCTCGAGCAGCCGTTCGTAAGATGAAAGAGATCGGACCTTGTAAGTTATTATGTGTAATTTATTGGTGGACTTCGTTTTTGATAACTTTGTAGGGTTTTGGTCTTGATCTTCCACGGTGACCGGCCGGATTGGAAGATTTGACTCGTTTATTGTTTTTTGATTTTTTTCAATGTGAGAGGGATATGTTAATGGCTACAAGACGTTGTTTGAATTTTCTAATTTCTTCGAGGGACAGTTAGAGTTTTTTCCACTAAAAAAGTTTATTAAACCTGGTTTTACTGGCCCCTCAGAGACGCTGCCCGATCTGTGCAAATTCCTTCTAGTCTTGTTCTTTTTATTAAATTGTGTATTTAGTTCTTCGCTGCGGCCAGTTTCTGGTGAGATGGAAAGCATTCTTTTGTTTTGGGATGGTGACATCGCCTTTTTATTAAGAAACTTTAGAATAGAATAGAAAAAACTTTATTGCACACATAATCAATAATACAACAAAAAAAGAAAAGAAAAATAAAATAATAAAATAACATACAAATGGTGCAAAAGCGGTCTTATTGCTAATAGCAATCTCTTCCAGACAACCCTTAGAGAGAGGAATAAAGTTATACAAAAGCGGGCTAGTGCAAAAGCAATTAAAAGATTAAAGACAAGAAAAAAAAAGAAGGAAGACTTTAATTTATCATAGACAATTATCACTGAGTTTCCTTTCTCTTTTTCAATTTTCGCTTGTTCTTGTAACTCTTTACGTTTTTTCAAGATATGCTCTGAGTACTCTTCTTTAATATAGTACGGAGTATTTTTTAATTATTTCTTTTGTTTCATTATATCTATTTTAGTATTAACTACTAAAAAATTGTAAAAGTGTTAAAATTATGATTTTTATTAGTCTAGGCTGTCCTCCTTTCTGGCCGATTCTTCTAGTTTCCTATATGTCCCTCCGTTCAAATTTTAGGGATCGTACACACCAACTATGTATTGTCCGTCGCCCATTGTGAGTATGCTCACGTCATCCTCAGTGTGAACGTGTACTCCGTTTGCAGCATACGTTCTCACCTAGCCGACGGTACGCTATAGCGTATAGTGCGTGACCTGTGCGAATACCCCTGCGTATGCTCACACTGAGCGGCCGACTATTCTGTACCTATACACATAATTTGAAGTAGCTCGTAGTATTTCAAAAACGATCTCAGTGTTCGCTTGTGGTTCTTTTTACGTACAACTAGTGTTTTTTTAATTCAGCGCTCGTAGTTCTTGTTACGTACAACCAGTGTTTTTTTTTTTAAAACAGACGATTTACTGAGCTTTCAAGGACATATCGCTCATTCAGATAATTGCCATTTGCGAAGCTTTAGAGGAAGACAAAAATAGGAAAAAGAAGAGGTTTTGGGTGCATCCTCAAAATTTAAAACGACGTTTTCTTGGTCAGTTTCATACTTTATATTTCGAATATAGATATTATCCAAATAAGTTTCAGAAATATTTTCGCATGACAGTAAAAACATTCGATGAGTTATTATCTTTAGTAAGTATAAGTTTATATAAAAAAGACACTAATTACCGACATGCTATTCAGCCAGAAGAAATATTAATAATTACTTTAAGGTAAGAGATGAAAACAATTTTTTTACTATAATTAACAGTTATTTATAATGTAGGTAATTATCCAATTTCATTCTAAAAAAATCTGATCGTAATCATTCTAATAGTAAGTCAAACATTAAAGAAAGGATAACGAACAATTCAAATAAAAAAAAAACTTAAGATCACGTTGCAAAAAAATCTTACTAAAATTTCAATCACATTGCAAAATTCGTTCGATATTTTAGATAGAAGTTGGTTCTGATACAGTTTCTGGAGAGTTAATATTATCCTCTGTCGATTCTCTTTGTATAGACAAGGTTGTATCATGCTGTAGTGGGAGTATACATTGTGACTGGTTATTCTGTGCTGATGACATGTACCCATAACTTGCCCTATCATAATCATAATAATGTTGATGCTGATATGTGCTAGTTGAAGGACCAGATCTATAAATATAGCCTATGCCTTATATATGCCTTTCAGACATCGTATTCATTACTGGTACAAGTGAAAAAAGAAAATTAATATTTGGATTCATAATATTTTGTTCCTGTCTATTTATGGAATTTAACAAACATTGTTGAAATATTGTTAATCCTTTTGATTTTTCAATTGACGACTGCTGTGATGAGTCATCCATGCTTATACTATTACAACTATCTTCGTAAGTATTATTTCATGAACTGTTACTAACTGGTGAACGTGGCGAGGGTAGTTGTATAGTTGTAACTACAGAGCTCGAAGAACGTGAATTTGTTAGAAACTGTAGCATATCTAAATATGGTGTTTTCCGTTTTTTTGGAGCACCACTGCCACTTTTAATGCTTTGTTCTTTATTTTTTTCCCGGACGAAATAATCCCTCAGATGTTTCCAATTTTTTTGATGCTAATTGTTTATTCACTGCTGTTGACATTGGATCATGTGGCAGAGAAGTAGATAGTAACATATTTAAAATCAGCAAATCTGGACAAAATGATAACACTTGGACAGCTAAATGTACTAAAATCTGCTAAACTGCCGAATTCAAGAGGACCTAACCAACCTTAAGTATTTTTAGGAGACGAAGCGTTTAGCTTGAAATCAAATTTTATGAGACCCTATCCAAATCGCAACTTAACCACGGAACAACGCACATATAATTTTCGCCACAGTCGAGCGAGGAGATGTGTTGAATGTGCTTTGGTATTTTATCTACAAAGTGGAGAGTGTTACATGCAGCCATTAATACAAATGTCAAAAATACTATAAAAACTGTGGAAGCCACTTGTGTTATACACAATTTTGTTCGTAGAAGAGAAGGAATAAATTTTGAAGAACAGCTAAGAACTTCTAACCTAAGGGATGTACAAACATCACGATTAGTTATATCCACGTCGGGTCAGAGGGCAAGAGACTTTTTCAAAGAATATTTCGTAAACGAGGGTTGATTGTACTGGCAAGATAAATACATATAAAGACAATTCATTTTGATTATTTGTGACTGATTATAAAAGTTGTTAAAAATGAGATATAATAAAAAGGTCCGAAAATAAACATAAAAGATCTCACTCACTAGTTTCATTCTTTTTTTTGGTTTTATATTCTTCCCAATCTTCATACATAATAGACGCTATATCTTCCAATGCGCGTCTTCCTAAATTTCTATCACTATACTTTTTTGAAATTACATTCCAAATACATTATCTAGAATGTACTTCTGCGATAATTTTTTCAGTATCGAACATTGCGGGACACATCACGTACACGAGTACATCGTTGAAGTTTCTCGAGAATGGTGCCCGGAGATGCGCAGGACGTGCGGGGCGCACGAAGCGCCGGCAAGACGTTGCGATTTAATACGCTGTTGCGTTTGGCAACGTAGCCAATCCGCATTCGCGTAATACAATCAGCCACCGTAAAGTCAGCGACAACGAACTACGTATTAGCGTATGGTCGGTTAGGTGTGAACGAGAAGTTGAATATATATTGAAAAACATCCTGTAAAAAAACCCAAGTCTTGCAGCTCAGTCTTTCTACCGTAAAAAGTTGTAAGATCCATGTTACCAAGTCGGTTAATCTATTTCGCATGATTTGATTATTAGTATTTATCACACTACACACCACGACGGCCCAGCAACATCACAGAAACAGTTTCAAACAAATAGACTAAAGAATCTAATATAAATTATCATTAATCTTAGTAATATTCATTGTGTTTTCATGTCCAAGTCGATCTATTTGTTTAAAACGTTTAATATTTTTAATATTGGCATGATAATAACTTAAGACAGAAGGTCCTTTAAGTAGACTAAATAGAATAACCGACTTGGTATTACATGGATCTCACAACTTTTTAAGGTAGAAAGACTGAGCTGCGAGACTTGGGTTTTTTAGACCTCGTTTTTGATGGCATCTCACTTCTTTTTGTAGAGTCCTACTTTTTGGTACCATCTACTTCTAACGAATTTTCTTAAAGGCTTTTTCTTATGATATTTTCTTTTTTTTTGTATGTAGTCTCTCTCTCTTTTTTTTTCGGTACTTCTTTTTCAGCTAGACTCGTCAATAGATACTTAATTTCATAAATTAATTAACTTATTATAAATAGCGGATTTATATTTATATTATATTATATTTATTTTATAGATTTTCGTACTTCAAGACGTGTCCAATCTTGTGTTTTTCATTCCGTCGACCATTTTACAAGTAATAATGTTGTACAGTTTCAAGGGTTAAGCACACCCTTACCCACCCTATACCCCTCCCATTATGCCTCATATAATAGGTACACCTATTATTTTATACTATATACTATACAGTATATAATTATAAAATTATTCATTAACTGCAAATGTATTCTTGTAATCCTATACATTTATATGGGATTACAAAGTTATTCATGCAGTTGGTGTATGTAGAAAACTGGACTGAAATTACAAAATATTTAGGTTTTCCCATGATTAAGACACTAAACTCTATTTGTATTCTAAATTTGAAGCTTCTATGTCTGCTAGAAGTGCCTTAGACTTTTGATGATCGGTGAGTCAGTCAGTCAGTGAGTGACAAAATTCAGAAACTTTAACAAGTTATCATTCTTAAACTACTGGTTCAAATTGACTAAAGTTTTAAATATACCGTGTTTAAGTATATAATGCCTGATTAGTTACTGAAAATTCAGTCTTCTTTTATATACATTGCTTCGAGAAAAGGATAGTACGGCCGTGCCGCTTTTTTTGCTCGACTTGGTGGGGTCACTGCCGTTCTCCCAGATAAACTGCGTAACGTGCGACTCACAGTCAGCGACCGACAATACGTTTGGTATGAACAATGCTTTACAGTTAAGTGCTTATTTATAAAGCTAGTTAAGGTATGTTCTAAGGTGGAGTATGACGATGCAGTTTCTTCTAGGCCAAATAAAGTGATATTACTGTGTCTTGACTGTTTTCCTAAGAAATATAATCTCTTTTCTTGATTTTCCAGCTTTTCTTTAAGGTTATCGTGTTTTACGTACCAGGATTTAAATTTATGATCTAGTATATAGTTAATATTTTTTGTAGGTAACTTGTTTTGTAACATTTTCCCCATTTTTTAAAATCATTTCTTTCTGTTTGTCGAGTTCGTTTAGAATTTTACAGATCGCAGTTAAAATTTTTGAATATATTTTTATTTGAATATGTAATTTACAAAATAAATAATATATTCACATACGCTCATAAGATTTAGATGATTTATTATATTACAAAATTTTAACGTAATTTTCGAATAAATTCTATAGACCTATAGAATTTATATATATATAGTTTTTATTGACCGACTTTAATATTTATTTGTTACTTTTATATTTTTCTTTGAAATTTATTTCCTATAATAAGTAACTAACTTGGTATGGTATGGTTCTTTGGTTATTTCAAGTAAGTAGCTTTCTGGGTTTTTTTAAACAATATAATTTAACATTACAGACAAAACAGAGACAATGTAACAATTAGTCATTACAGACTCTCATCTTTAATCTTTAAGTAAAAGTCACCACAATCCTAACTGGAGTGATCACGCAATAAATTTCCAAAGGTATCTAAATATATTTACAAACTAGAAGTAAGAATAATTCATCAGGTAATGTTTGATCACCTACTTACCTACTGGTATATCGTGGTCTGTCGTGTCGTTCTGGGTTCGATCATCCAAGACGACCTTAGAACACATAAAAATCCGACCATGCATCATCATTTTACTGCCTTTTTAATGGAATTCGTAAACTCTGACTGAAACTGCGTAATCATAACCTCTAGACTTATTCCAGTGGAACTAGAGTACATTTTTAATTGTACTTCATTTGACACGAAATGAATATGCATGACTTGAGTTTTTGTTTGTGGTACTTCCCGTAGGCATATAATCATGAAATTGATGTGTAGCCCTCGGTAGCCGAGGTTTAAACCTAGCTGCTATAGTTTGTACGATTTCTAAAAAGAAACTTTTGTAACAAATGGTTGTCTCTGAATATTTTGTAACTATTGTTGTTTTCATGAGATTTTTATTAAGCGCTATCATCTAAAGGCTTGAAACTCTCTTTTAACTTCGTACTCTCAGTAAGTCAGGGCTGTGCACTTGCAGATTCCCAGAGATTGTACGTGTTCAAGAGCAATGTATATTGTATTTAGTGGATCATCAGTCAATTAAAAACTGTTTACTTTGTAGTTGTTTAGCGTAAAACAACTATCGCACCTAACATCGTTATTGTGCTTGCTACAAGCATTTAACCTTAATTAGTGATCTGAAGCTTTTGTGTGCATATTGAAAAGTTTGTACCTAACTAGAACCTAAACTACGTTCACATTTCTACATTACTATGATACATACGAGTACCTGAATGCTTTATAATGCCGTAGTTACTTTACAAAGTTATTTAAACGGCCTACTCTTACCGAGTAGTCTTACCCGTAGTACTACTGGGGCTTTCCTTCAAAATAGACTTACTTATATTAAGATATTCAAGATTTAATTTTTTTCCCATTACTATTACTAAAAAAAAACTATAACAACAAAATTAGACTTATTGACACACACTCAATTGAACATTGATAGATAGAAATTTAATTTATTAGGTTTTGTTTTATGGGATTAACAATTCAAATAACCGTATATTAGGAAATATTTTTCCAGGAGTTTCCCAGAGCGTACGTACGCCAGCAAGAACTTTCCTGAAATCCATTTAATAACATGGTATCTTAATATTTTAGTACGGGAGGCCACGATGCTAAATCGGGATTTACTCGAGCGTCATACAGACCTATTGGGTTGTGAAGCTTAGATGATAAAAAAAGAAAAATGTCATATAAAACATACCATGTAATGAGTGGGGGGAACGGCTATAGATTTTCAAAAATGTAAAAAAAAACAGTTTCATGGACATTCTCGAGCGTGTCAGATAATGATATACATTTCCTACGTATTTTTAAAAATGTACGTATGTTAATCTGACTATTTCAGTGATGAGGGTGGCCGTACGTAGGGGTGAGAAATGAAAAAAAAACTTTATCGAGCGCGTCAGATTTTCGCAGGGGATGATGTTAAGTGAACCTAAAAAAATGCCCTTATATAATTATCTGACGATTTGGATGTGAAGCAAAGTCATGTTCGTTGTAAGAATGTGCAAAAAAATTTGGTCATTTTGAAATACTCGAGCGCGTCAGATTAAGATATATATGGTTCATCTTGATGCCTTATACGTGCTGTCTCTTAATCTGACAATTATCTAGAGTGGTTTGGCTAATCTGATAATTTAAAAATAGTTTTTTTTGTATTTTTTTAAACTATTGAACTTAACCCATTATGACCTGAAATATTTTAGGGCTCCAGATTTCTATGACATTTCAATATGTTGTTATTAGAGATTCCCTTAATCATATCTGATAACTAAAATTTTGCTCTTATATATTATGGAAAAAACACCGGGTGCCAATTGGCACCGCTAAGCTTATACCTTGTCTTATGGCGACCCATATATTTAGTACTGTGCTTGAGAATTAATTGATGTTAAATAATTATTTGTTTAATATTATTGTTATTTTATGATATTGAATAACGTGTATAGAATTAAACAATTTTAAAACATACATTTTAATGATAAATTTCAACTTGAGTGTTATTTACATTACATGAAATTCATGAAAGTTGCATGCTGTACAAAAGCCAACGTTACATTTGTTGCCCTGTAATTTGGTCTGACTCTTATATCTCTTTAAAGCACATTTACGACGAGATTCATTGGGAACCAGTAAGGCCATCATAACGTATGCTGATCCTATTTCCAGTTTACGATGATTTTTAAACTGCTAGACGCCCACCACCGCATGGCACACTTTTGAATTATAACAGGTATGTCTGGACAATTTTTCTTCTAAAAGACAGTTGAGTAAAGGTATTGCCTGATTGTCTTGATAGTTACTAAGCATTACATATAACTGCATCGACAAGGTACGTGGATATTGGCCACTGCCATTTCTTTCCCCTGATTCCTATGCGATAGATGTAATTATTTTAGTCCATCAAATATATTTCTCCTCCCATATATTTATTATATTCAGTAAAAATAGCTGGCCGTGGAACTTGTCTTTTTTGTTTTTGCACAGTAACGACTAACGTTTGATAAAGTAAGTACAGGAACCTGTCGAGGTAAATCATGATTTATCCACGACTAATTCAATCAGCTAAAAATCCACAAGAATCCGCTCGCAGCTTAAAATCCAGTACTACTTCGTTCCTGGCATTTAGTTGTCTTCCTGTAAGGTTATTTACAAAATCGTCGCCTTCGTCGGCCCGGTCCTCATCTGAACGTACCGCAGAGTCTAGAGGCTCGATAAATAACATCCGAGGCTCCAGGCCTTCATCTTCTTCAAAGATTGATAATGCTTGATGTAATGAACAATTCCTACAACAAAAAGAAATCTTACAACCGCTAAAAGATCACTTAGTACACAACAATCGAAAAGACTACATATCAGCCTAGGGGTGACGAACGGCAACTGACACATTACTCGTGCGATATACTGAACACATATATAAAATTAAGTTATATTTTTGAATGATCAATACGGACATTCTTAAACAAAAGAAAATAATAGCACTCCAATGCAAAATTGCTAAAAATTTACAAAAGTATAAGCCACTTACTTGAAAGGTGCGTCCATTTTTTACAACAATTGCCCAACACTGATTGTCAATTGCTTCTACAGGACGCACGATGTTTATTTGTTGAAACGAAGTAATACTATCGATAGCTATCCTTTTCAGGCACTTAGAAATAATATAAGCGTTTTAGCCACTCATAACAACGTAACGCGTCAAAGTGTAAACATGTAAAAATGGGTGCCAATCGGCACCGCTAGGTCATAATGGGTTAATAAATTGAAAAGCTCAGGAAATAGCATGTAAATGAGAAAGAACATGTTTTTTAAAGTAGAATAATTGTATTTATAAGAAAGTAATTATATAAAAATAAACTTTTAAGAGTATTTTTTTTTTTAATTATCTTCATCGGTAGAGTCTTATTAGTACTCTGGCTAAATTTCAACCTCAGATTGCGTATTGCGTATAACAGATAGAGAAAGAGTGAGATAGGAATAGAAGGGCGGAGAGGGAAATATAGGCATCACGTAACTGCACGCATTAAACTTTATCGATGATTTTTTGTTGCTTCGGCTTGCGGAAATTGTCAGATTATATATTTTTTGTAATCCTTGAATTATTCCGTTTAAAATAAAAAAAAATTTAGCTACGCTCGGGAATGTCCTAGTGACGTTTTTTTACAACTTTGTAGCCCTCCCCTTCTTTACGTTTCACTCAAATTGTCAGATTAGCGAAATCTACACGTTTTAGCACGGAACTAACTCATCTTATCTTAATCTGACGCGTTCGAAAATGTCTGATGATCCATTTTTTACTAACCTGATACCGCCCGTCTAGGATAAGGGATCCTAGACGGGCGATCATATATGGAAGTCACATATTTGGTGTAAGTGCTTAGTAAAGTACTATTACGTATAACAGAATATTTTATATATACTATGTCAAGATCAAGTACATTCTGTCTACCCTGCCTAAAAAAATAATACTTTACGCTATATCCCTAGCGAGTAGGCAGAGAGAACGGAGCGCCAAACGCTACTGTCAATAACCTCTTCATACATGTCCTCCGGGGGGTCTTCATGCTTTTTACGTGACCTTCCTCCAATATCATAGATACGGTGTTTTCGAGGGTCAACCGAGGTCTCCCCCTCCCTCTCTTACCACTCACTGTTCCTTCATAGATCTTTTTTGCCACTTTTTCTTCACTCATTCACTCGACATGCTCAAACCAACTGAGCACGTTCTTCTTCATTCTCACTGTGACATCCACGTTAGTACCTACAATTCTATGTACCTCTTCATTGGGTATGCGATCAGCTAAACTGACTCCGCATATCCTACGAAGAGATCGCATCTCTACAGTATTCATCTTTCTTACATTCTTCTTCTGTAATACCCACGTTTCGCTGCCGTTTATACGGTACCAGCACTGCATTGTATACGGCCAAACGCGCAGCTATGCTGACATTTTGACGTCTCAAACATGCAGCTAAGGCACCGTTGACTCTGTTACCGGCAGCAATACACCTTTCCACATCCATTTCGTATCTTCCGTCTCTACTAAACATACTTCCTGTTTGATAAAGCTCAATGTATATTTATTATTTAGACCTGCTTTAATTATTTACTACTTTATTGTTTAATCGCACTTGCAATAGCTTCAATCCGATCATTTTTTGTTCCTTTCTCTCATGCACATATGAACAATTAATTGACGCGCTACTGTCTTTGTTGCGCATCGAACCAGTTATACAAGATTTAAAATGTGTAACGTATCTGTGGACGCCGTCGAGCACGCACGCAAATTAAGAATATAAAACTTTGTGAAATAAGCCGCCAGTTTTCTAGCATATTGTGGTGCACCTAAATAAGACTTTAATTTGGAGAAGTGATATCAAGGCAGAGTTCTTCCCAATTGACCAGGGAAGAAGGACGGAAAACAGTTCCAGGAGTTCACGTAAGTGCATGAACCTTTCCATTTTTATGGCTGTGATTCTTTCTTCCGTCCTACAGCTGTTTTATATTATTCCTATTTATATAAGTTGTTGCAAGGCATATAATCATTAAACATTAAATTTATAGATACCTAAATACAGTCCATATAAAATATAAAATAAAAACATAAAGGAATTGTAGAAATTAAACCTATTTATCCCAACACTTCCCAGACATACTATCTCATTCACTTGTTCTAATATCTTATCATTTACACTAATCTTGTATTCTGTTATTTCTTCATTTCTTTCAAATGTCAGAACCTTCGTCTTATTCACATTCAGGCTTAGACCATTATTTGCACACCCTTCTTTCAAAGTGGTAGCCAATGCCTGTAACTCGCTTTCTGATGAGGCAATAAGCACTGCATCATCTGAGTACAGCAGGCAATTTATATTCGAGATACCTACATTAACTCCCCTGTCACTTTGTCTTACAACTTGAAGACAGCTGCCCAAATACAAATTGCACAACCAAGTTAACATGGCGCAACCTTGTTTACCACCCGATTGGATGTCAAACCAAGGCGACATGCCAGCTCTTACTTGCACGCAGGCTGAGTGATCTCTGTAAAGAGACTTTACAGCCTGTTGCAAGGGTTTTCTTCATATTGTACCGGGGCAGTATCTCCCATAATCTCTTCCTTACGATCCTGTCGAATGCTTTTTCCTAGTCCACAAAAGCACAAAAAACTGTTTGGTTCACTGCCAAAAATTTATCCGTGATCATGCGGAAGTAGAAGATCTGATCCATACACCCTCTTCTAGGTCTAAAGCGTCCTCTGGGCCTCCCACAACAGTCTTTCGGATCTATCTTGCATTCTTCTCGCTAAAATGTTAGCATAAACTTACCACCTAAGCTAATAAAACTGATAGCCCTATAGCTTGCGCAATGTATCTGTGAACCTTTGCCTTTATACAAAGGCACGATGACTGCACCTCGCCAATCGTCTGGGACCTCCCCCGATTTCCATCACAAAAACCAGAAAAAGTCCAAGACGCGCGGCCCACCATATTTGATCATCATTCTACAGGCTGGAAAGCAACTTTAAGAACCACTCACTTCTCGCCAGAAAAGTTTCGTGTTTTCCCGAAAGTTGTTCGTTAACCTTTCATCTCTTTCTCAGATTAGATTGAAATATTCTAATGAACGGTAAATTTTTTACAACATTTTATATAAAAAATTGTTAACGACATTAATACTACAGTTGAATATAAATATTTCCCGAAAAAAGTTACTTAACTTATTCTCACGCTATATCCCTGGCGGGGTAGGCACAAAGGACGGGGCGCCAAACGCTACGGTCTCGGCAAGAAAAAAGTTACAATTCGCGATGTTTTTTTTTAAACTAACGGATTCCCAAAGACAAAAATAAGTAAATATTATTTTCGTTGCAGCTCTGCCGATCAAGGACCCTGTAATAACTGGAGCTCCAGAGCTAGCGAAGCCTGGCGACAAAATACTTCTTAATTGTTCCTCTGATTTTTCCATGCCAGTGTCTGATATCACCTGGTATATAGACGATCAGATCGTTAAGGTATGAGATAATATTTATGTAGTACTAAAGTCATGTATAAAAGCGTAAAGCTATAATAATACTTGTTGACAAAATAAACATTAGTTCAGGCATTTTACTCAAATAAGAGGTAAAATTAAAAACAGTTAGCTATAGACTTTCCGGTTGCGGTTTGGAAATGTCCGGTTTGGAAACTACATGGGTGGGACTATAACTCTAATAAATCAACGTTTTAAAACAATTTTACGCCTAAACAAGAACACCGCTGAAAACAATAATATAAGTGACGCGGCAGATCTGTAAATAATCATTCGTCGAATCCTCTCTACACCTGTCCATTAAAGCAAAAACAGAAGATTCACAACAATATCTCAGAATAAGAACGAAATCACGAAAATCAAGAAGAAACTAAACGGAATCTATATATCGTAGGATTATTCGAAAGAGGTATTAGAGAAAAGGAAAGCTCTATTACCACAGTTACTAGTAGAGAGAGAGAAAAAAAGAAACAAAGTTTTTCTGAATTATGATAAATTGGTAATCAGAGATCGTAATACCAACAACGACAAAAGGAAAAAGGAAACATCTATTTCACCACAGTCACCTTTAAAAACACAGCCTAAAAAACAACAAACGGTGAACTCTCTCAAGAACAGCAGAATAAATGTCTTCGACATTATGAGAATTAAATCAAGCTCTCTAACCAATATTTTCACACGCAAGAACCAATAGCAATCAATATTAGGAAACCGAAGTTCCAAAAAACTACGAAAACTAACAAAACACAACAACACAATCTCCCCCAATCCGACTGGTCTTCGTGGGGAATGAAGACCATAATCCTACAACATTTAAAAAAAGAACAGAAAAAATCTATATTGCAGCACTAAACACTTTCACCCTAAAAAATTAAGAAAACTTGACAGAAATAACATACGCATTAGAACATATCAAATGGGACATTATTGGCCTTAGCGAGGTGAGACGATTGGGAGAAAGGATCGTTTTGCACCAAAATATCCTATTATTCTATATAGGGACAAACCCTGGTCTCCATGGGGTGAAGCCAATCCCAACTTGTTGTAAAGAAATACCTAACAGATTGTATAGAAGGATTTATAGGCATCTCAGAGTGCATAGCAGTTATGAATTTAAAGCTACCCAGATACCAAGACCCATGGTCCATTAAACAAATATACTCACCTACAGAACAATCAAACCTAGAAACAATAGATTCATTTTATCTCGAGTTAACTAAAGTCATCCGAGATCATGCCCACAAAAACCTAATAGTAACGGAAGACTTCAAAGGCAATATTGGAGAAAAGTGTTCTTGAGAAAACACACTAGGATCATCCACATACTGCAACAAAACACGAAGCAGAAATGAAAAAAAAAATTGTCAACTTCACATTAGAAAACGACCTCACTATTTTAAATATGAAATAAAGAAAAATAAGAAAAGAATGTGGACTTTTATTCACCAGACGGAAATACAAAAAATTTAATTGACTTCATCATGAATAACAAAAACAGTTACTTCAGCTATTTCAACGTCATCTGAACTTCAACACCAACCACAGGCTAATCAGAGCAGAATTTATAACTAAACAGACAAAGAAACCTAGACCAAGACAAGAACCAGTAAATAAGAAGATCGGAAAACATTAAATGGAACAATTAACACTCAGATTAAGAGACAAATTCGTAAATTACAAAAAAGACAAAGAACTTGGATTTACAGAAAAAGTACAATAACTTTGAAAATATTATCAGAACTGAAACAAAACTGGCTGCAAGTATCAGTAAGAACTAGAAAATATATAATCAATACAAGAGATGCAAGTGACAGAAGAAACCATCTAACAGAAATTAACAAACAAATAAAGTAAAACATAAGAATAGATAGGAACAGAAATAGAATGAAAAAAATTGAAAAACACATAATAAAAACGGGTGGCATCAAAAAAGCATACAAAGAACTAACAAAATCTATATACTTAAATCTATAGACTGGGCAGTAAAAATGAATAACAATAGAGAAAAGTGTAAGCACGATAGAAAAGATATATTAGGAAATGCAACACCATACTACAAAGAACTGTATGACAACAACATCACCTCATTAGAAGAAATAAATTTGAGAGACCTCAGATATCCCTAATATCCGCCCCATAGAAGTAGTGAAAGCGATAGGCACACAACGGAAAGACAAAACACCAGGACCCGATGGTATTAACAATGACATCCTATTACAAAATAATCAGGCTACTACACCGATCCTTACGGATATATTTAATGACATCGTAGGTACAGAGTATATCCCACAGCAATGGACAGAATAAAACATCATTCTTCTATATAAAAAAGGAGACAAACACGATGTCGGAAACTACCGTCCAATTAGTCTCATGTCTAACATATACAAAATATTTGTCAAAATAATTTTAAGACGTACAGAAAGAACACTAAATGAACACCAACATTTCGAACAGGCGGGAAAGGCTGCTCTGTAATTGATCACATTCATGTTGTCCGCCAGGTCCTCGATAAGTATAAACTTTACCAGCGCGAGTATCATATAGCTTTTATCGTTTACACCAAAGCATTTGACTCCTTGCACCACGAAATAATCTGGAAGTCCCTAAAAGAACAAGTTGTTGAGCCAAAATATGTCCGACGAATAAAAAATGTATACAGTCGTAGCACTGAATTGGGAAAATCTCGGAATCAATATCGACGGAGCCTCTGTAACACACTTGAGGTTCGCAGACGATATAGTTTTATTTGCTGAAACACCGGACGACATACAAAAAATGATATGTGAACTTGCAGATGAAAGTGAAAAGATAGGCTTAAAGTTAAATCTAGAGGAAACAAAGATAATGACAAACAGGAAGAAAAGCACCAAACATTTAGGAAGTCAACAAATCGATTATACAGACAAATACAATTATCTGGAACAGCTTATAACACAAAAGTATTCTATATGCAAAGAAGGGGAAAGAAGTATAACAAATAGCTGGAAGAGGTACTGGAGTCTAAAAGAGGTAATGAAAGACAAAAGACTGAACATAAATGTAAAGAAAATGCGTTTTAACACCTTCATATTACCCGATTCAATGTATGGCAGTCAAACATGGGCTTTAACACAAAATACGACAAGAAAACTTGAAACTTGCCTGCATGCAATGGAAAGAAGTATACTCAATGTGAAGAGGTCAGATCGAATAAAAAACTATGTCATCAGAAAAAAAGACGAAGGTCACAGACATAACATTCAAAGTCAAAAGACTCAAATGGCAATGGGCGGGACACATGATACGAGGGCAAGAGAAATGGAGCAAAATTGTAACGCGGGTACCATTGCGTAGAGAGGGGAAAAAGAAAAATGATGGGACGATGACATTAGACAACTAGCAGGAGTAAAATGGAATAGAGTTGCTCAATATAGACAGGAATGGAAGAGGTACCTACAAAAAGTAACTAAATATAAGACTTAAAAACAAAAAAAAAACAGATTAAGACTAAGTTACATGAGTATATCTACATATTTATAGTTTATAAAAATTTGTAAATAGTTACTAAGTTGGTTTGAATAAAGGGCTTTATTATTATTATTATTTTATTATTAACTATAGACATATTTTTTACTCTATATACTACGGGTTTTAAAATACTTATACTTATTAAGAGTATTTTAAAAAATCTAATTTGCTACAACTTTCGTTGAAATATTTTGTTACATCTTTAACCGTTTTCGAGATATATAGCAGAGCGCGCGCAGTGTTTAACTATTTAGAGAATCATCCGAGGTAAAGCTGTAGTCACTTTTTAACACATGCTGTATAAAGTTTGAAATATTTTGTAAAATACATATTTCTAAACAATTTGTTCAATAAAAGATTCAAATTATTTTCTAAATAGTAAAACACTGCGCGTTTTCTTCTATTAATTGAATATCTATTCTTTTAATAACACTTAACTCGTCACTTACCCACTTCCGTAATTTTAAAGTAATTAATAATTAAATTAATTTAATTTATCCACGTGTTTAATTTCCGTTGTCAATTGATGTGGCTTCCTGCTCGTTTTCGCCACGGAGCTGTTCTCCCCCTGAGTAAATCTAAGAATACTTGAGTTCCCTACATTTAATACCATTTTCTATAATAAAAAATTTCACAGCTCAGGTAACGCGCTTATGAAACTACTATTGTTCTCATAAAATCTGATTAAAACAACTATAATACTAAAATGCTTTGTTTTGTTCTTGTCTTATTCCTAAATATACTAAATTTATCTTTTTTTGTTATTTATATGTATATTTTTAAATTTTTATACAAGTGTACTTTTTAGGTTTTTATATACGTATAACAATATTGATAACTATTATATATATTACTTAGCTTCACGCTGTATCCCGCACAAGGCAGGGTAGGCAGAGGGAACCCGGGAACCTTGTGTTAAGACACCCC
>JAXGGP010054568.1:0-17064 GCA_035584415.1 Eueides aliphera
TATCTGGCTGAACATAATAAATAACTTCGTCGTGATATGACTCTTAAAGGAAAGACACAGGCACTAGTCAGAGTAAGTAATTTGCTTAATCTTTTTTAGCATTAACTTAGCCTTAACATCTTAACTGCATAACGAGCCTATATAAGCTCTCGTTGGTACGAAACATTTATATGTGACAAATATTTACTTCCCTAGCTTATTCTCCATTTCCTGTTTGGCACAACCAGGGACGAATTCAACCAGAGAATTTGAATTCAAGGTCATTCTGACAAAATGAAAAAAAATATATATGTTTCCGTAAAAAATATAAATAGAATTTAATCTCCAATAGTTCTAGTGGGTCGATGATGAGAAACTGTTACGTACTAGCGAATATCGTTCCGATTTAAGAAAGAAAGCGCCGCAAGGTAACTTAATGTATGTGTGTATATTTGCTTTTACATTCCAAAAGACCTCTTTAAGAAATTAAAAAAGATATTATATGACTAGTACTTTACTTAAAAAATATATAAAGCACGATTATTAAAAAAAATCATTAACGTAGAAAACAGCAAGAAACGAAAATAAGGCATTAACATAAACAGATTAAAAGCTTGGCACTGAGTTTCTCATTACCAAAAGCAATTTAAAACACTCAATATTTGGAAAACCTACCTAACCAAAGCAAGTGAACTTAAATTAAGTCGCTCTACCGCTATTAAGGTCGTTTTGATGAGACCCTATCTGTTTAAACTGGCTTCTTACGTTGTTAGCTTAGGACATTCATGGTGTAGCTACTTAATTAGTAAATGGAGCCTGGGATCTTTTGATCAAACATCGGATCTTTACCT
Organism: Eueides aliphera; assembly: GCA_035584415.1. Classification (NCBI taxonomy): domain Eukaryota; kingdom Metazoa; phylum Arthropoda; class Insecta; order Lepidoptera; family Nymphalidae; genus Eueides; species Eueides aliphera. Next base: position 831 of record JAXGGP010054568.1, read on the forward strand.
GTTTTAAATACTTTGTTTTCGGTAAAATTAGTTAATTATTTTAAATAATTTTACTTTATATTCATTTCTAAAAGACCTGTCTTAACTGCTTTATTTTAGTTGGTAAAATTAATGTGATTAATTACTTTTAAGTATTATGCTTTATATTCACTGTAAACGCGACAGGTTGTGGGTTTGATCCTGATTCGAAAAAATGAAATATTTAGCATTTTCAATTTAATATTTTCATTTCTTCGCTCTGTTAACAAGGCAAAACGTAGCGTTGAGCTCCACCACTCAACATGCAATGACTCAAATTCGGCGGAAAATGGGACACGGAACAGAGTGTGCTAGGTTCCTAAGTTCCATCTGCCTACCCTGCCAAGTGCGTGATAAAGCGTGAAGCTTAATACTCACTTCTAAAAGATAACAATGGTTTCTCAGATGTATAAATTATAATTTTATGTTTTTACTATTTCTTAAATGTTATTCTAAATTTAGGAAAGAAAAATACGGAATTTAAAAACGTATAAAAAATTCAACGTAGCAGAATTTGAATCCCTTGAAAACCTAAGTTTAAACTCCTGCGATTTTTTTCCAAAATAAAGACAAAGAATTTAATAATAATAATTATGGCTTAGTTGTTCAGAGCGCTTGTACAATTTTCAAGAGGCACGGGCTTATATCCTGCTACTTTTAATTTTTTATACGTTTTTAAATTTACTATATGTTTTTAAATTTTTGTATTATTTCATATAGACACCGCAACAGCAACCGCAGCTTTAGATTTGGAAGTTTTTAAATACAGAAAATTTACATAGTTTCAAGAACAGGAATTATTGACTTATGGATTCCTTATTGACTTGTTGTTGGCTGATCAAATCTATAAAAAGCTATAAAAAGGCGGATTTGATATTTGGTCAAAACAGAAAAAAATATTTATTATGTAATTTTATTTTTCAGAACGCGATATATTTTACCAAAAGAGTAAAAAAACGCAACTTCTTTTTAAGTGTTTACTAGGTAAGCAGTTAGACGAAATCTTCATTTTTATGATCTAGTTACTACTAAAATCAAGATCAAATAAATAATGCTAATAAAATTGTTATACTAATAAAAAAGAGATAATTCTTATATTATTAATATATAATGAAAATTTAATTTACGTTACTGTTATTCATTTTGGTGTCAATTTTTAGCTTAGCTTTTCATTTTTTTATTAAAAAATCTATCTAGTTTAAATGAAAACCTCTCTGAAAGTTCGTTTATGAAAACGAATCAATTTTTACGATTATTCAGATTCGTGATAAGCTAGCGCCTTAAAAATTCATCGGGGAACAGTTGAATCTCTTGGAGTAACTGAATGTTTAATTAAATTTGAACTCTATGGATTCATTAGTAAGATCATCAATTTAGCCTTTATACTAATACCGCAGTGATGGCATTGAACGATAATATCTTTTTCATCGTTGTGTATCTTCCTTAGCAGGGCCATAATATGTAAATTATTTATAAATAAATTAATAAAATAAATAATAACTGGGTATTTTTCTAGGTATAAAAGCATATATCTCTCTATTCTATAAAATACTTTTTTGTTCTGTACGATTTTTTTGTATAATAGTTGATGACGTAGAAAATTGATATTGATTGATCGAGTGCAAGCTGGGGCGAACAAAGAGCCCTCTAGTACTTCTATAAATATTTTTTTTTTAAATTTAAGGCCGGAAGTTGTTAACACGGCATAAGTATCCAAAAGCTTATTATTTTCTAAGCAAGCTTGTGCTTGTGTTAGCATGAAAATAACTTGTTATATCCTCTTAGTCGGTAAGTAAATTATCTTTCACAAAATTATTTTATATTTATTGTCAATTAAAACCAGTAAGGTCTCAGATTAAAGCGGTTTATGACTATTAATATTCTTAATAGATATTATAGGTACACGCTACGCGCCTCAGTGCCGCCCGCACCCGACGCTTACGCCCGTTGTGCCCCGCGGGTCGAACTTATTATAACTATGATATATTCTAAAATATATTTTTGACATTGACCATAAAAGGCAATTTTGATCTATATAAAATGTAAAACGTATCAAACGATTTTATTTGAAAGTAGTAAAAAAAAGGAATAATATTATATAGCTTAAATTGTTTCGAAAATATCTTTTTAAATTTTTGTAATTTGTTAAACGTTAAAATGGGGACTGTAGGTTGGCCTTAAAATATAGAAATATGCTCTCGCTGACTTTTTTTCTTTATAGTATATATAATATAGCCTTTTTCTTTTTTATCCTAAGATTAGCAGGTTCGACCAAACAAACATGTTATATTTTGATTTAAAACGATTCACTACGATTTTTTTAAGGTTTACTAACAAAAACATCCAATTAAACAAGTAATTAGATACACATACTCAAGTCGCCACACACAATAAAAAATATTTTACTATTCCACTATATGGCCTCGGGGCAGAGGGCACATGATAGAAAAATTCAATGAAGCGTTTTCGTAATTTCGGTTTTCCGGGCTGGCGCGCTGCGTAATCGACCAACCTACAGCGAGTACATACACTTATACATGTCCATCTTTACCGACCTCGTTAATGCCACCGAAATATCAAAGTATCAGAATACGCGGGCCATATTTGCTAGCAAACACTATTTATTATTATTTTAAACTTCCTTTTCTGATGGCATAATCTAAGATTTTCTAATAATTAGTATATGAAAAAAAAAAATTTTTTTTTGGTACATAAAATTTTTGAAAAATGCTCTCATGGCATATTTCAGATATATATTGTATATAAACAAAAATAAAAGTTTAAAGGAATTATTTTTTAAAGAAAAAGATATATTTATAAAGCAACTTAAATACAATATCAAATTTAATCTTACTTTATTACATCTATGTACGAGTATCTATGTTATATGCTAACTATACTATAAGGTTAAGAAAAACCCATTTTTTAATTATAGGAATAAATAATACATTCTTTAATCTTTTGTATAAGAAATAAACAGACTTTCAAGAAAATTTTCTAAGAAAATCAAAACTGACTACTGACAGCGAAAGATAAGGCATCCAGTATAATAAGAACAGCGAATGACGATTTCTTTATTACGTAATTATTTCTGGCATTAAAAATGTCCTCGAATAAAGATAAATAAGAGAGTCCTAGTTACAAAGAATGACAATCCATCGGGAATAGGATACTTGTGTACACTTACTTAATTTAAAATATTAATGACCATTGTAAATGACGATTAAGTAAGCTTTATACAGTCTTAACATTGAATATTTCATAAACAGAAAACACATTAAGTACATATCATATATGAATATTTTTCTTTGATTTGTATCTGTCACTGACTCCAGCTTAGACTTAGGATGCTAAAACTAAAATCATCACGACGGAGTAAATTATTGTTTTAGCAAAGTATTACTTGTTTTAGCAAAGTAGTATGTAATATAAGTACCTATATATATAATCAATAAAATTTATGGTACAATAAATTCATTTACTTATGGAGATGCCACGACTAACTTTGGCTGCATAAAGCTTTATGGGTTGAATACGTGACGAAAATTCAACTGATATCGTCACATACTGCATGCACAATATTCAAATCTAACCTCAATATTTCTCATGATGATGCTTGCGGGAGCTTTACAGGTTGTAAGTTAAGAGCTAGTTTGAAATAGAAGAAGAAACTTCATACAAAGGACTTGTGGACTCGAGTGGTTAGATCGTCACTTAATGCTTTTGTACCTATGCTTACTCTGGTATTTATAACAACTAATGCTGATGTAAAACATAGCCCTAAAATAACGTGTGCGTACTGTACACCATACACCATATAATTATTTGTTTTGCTAAGTAGCATTCCGATCAACGCAAATATAATGTAAAATTTTGTTCGTTGCCTAATTTAAATGGTTCTAAATACATAGTGGTTGGCCAATTGACATTCTTATAAATAGTGGTGCATTAGACGTGTCTTTAATTTCATCTTTTGTCGTTAATTATTATGCTTGTCCTATGAAACCATTTTATCGAGAGTTAAGGGGTGTCGGACATGCTACTACACGAGTGTTTTCTTATGTTACCCTCCTAATTGAATTGGAAGAAATTACACTTGAAGTCGATTTGTTAATTGAACCAAGAGGAAGTATGTACTCGCCTATTAAAATCGGTGCAGACGTGCTTAATCGTGAAGGTGTGACGTACATACGAAATATTTTATCAACGTTTAATTTGTAGTTCTGTCTCCGTCAAAGTCTCGGCTGTAGAAGTGAATGAGCATCCAAACACAATCTCGTTAATTGACAGTGACCTTGACCACCTTAATGAGATTTTAAAGGAATTTTCAATTTAACTCTAACTCTAACAACGGATATCATGCAAATTTTATTAAAGAGTGAAGCACCTGTTTATTATAGACCGTATAAGTTATCAATTAACGAAAACTTAAGAGTTCCAGAAATAATTCAAGATCAGTTATCGAAAGGTATTCTTCGTTAATCTAAATCAGATTATGCAAGTCTTTTACTTTTAATAAAGAAAAAAGACGGTTCAGCCCTCTGAACCGGGTTACCAAAAATGTTAATCAATTACAATTATGTATCGTAAAGGTGTTTCATTTACAATTGTATATCGTAAGGGTGTTTTAATGTCTCTGTCTATCCGTGTTGTAAACAATATTGACAAACCGCATAATTGGATACATACCGCTCAATTGGGAAATGAAGAAGTGCAAAAGTTAATTGGTCAATTAGATGAGGAACAATTAGGTGCTAATCATTACTGTAAAAAGAATGACATTCTTAATTACAAAAACACGGGAAATGTATCGCGTTTATTATGTTACATACATGTATAAAGGTTATCGATTAAGTCTTTTGAGGATATTCCACGATGAAAATTGTCACGTGGGGGTACATAAAAAGGTTAGATTGATTTTATATCACCTGGTCTAGTTGCATTTGTAAAAAAATACGTTAGTCATTGTTTAATTTGTATAGCTAACAAAAGAGTGCTGCAAGCTCCATTACAGCCTATAACATCGTGGTCAAAACCTGGTTCTGTTTTCTACAAGCTTCATATGGATATTTTTGGAACGTTACCTGGATCAAATGGTTATAAGCATGTCATAATAATTATTAACGGTTTTTCAAAATGTTACCTCTTATACCCTTTTAAAAAACGAGATCTCGATGAAGCTGATACAGCGTGTATTTAAAAATGTCATATCCCTATTTGGTGTCCCGCAGCTCATTGTCACTGATAGGGGTTGAATGTTTGCGTCCGCTGAGTTTGTGAAGTGAATGAATAGCTCTGGTTGTAGTATATATTCAAATGGCCAGGTCGAAACGTACGCGCGTACTGTATTAAATATGTGGCGCATAGAAGCTAATCATAAGAAAAGTAATTGGTCTGAAGTAAACAAAAAACGACTCTTTATTAAATCCTGTGGTCGGTATAGAAGGAGCTACTGTAATAGGAGCTTTGGGTGGTGATATAGCTGTTGATTGCTCTGAAAGTAATCGCCAATTCTTGTGGGAGTTAGCTAGACAAAGGCCGAGCTCTTAAAGAATAATCAAAAGTATCAGAATGAACGTGTTAACCTCCCCAAGAACTTCATGTTGATGATTTGGTTTTTGTTATCAGAGGGAAAATTGGATACCGGAATGCGTGACCCTTACCTATAATAGTTTTGAAGCTTGGGCGCTATGAGTTATAACTTGTTGCTGGAGCAACTAACTTATGAAAACTTACTTATGCTGCAGCTCAATTGATGGTACCTTGGAAGGGAAAGTGGACTCCTGATGAATGAGATGCTTTCTTTGCTAGTGAGTATTCCTTTAACTAACGTATACTAGACCTTGATGTTATATGTCTAGTCTTGTGATTATACTAAACTTTAATGTTTTATGTCTAGTCTTATGTACTTTATACTACCTTGTTGTAATATTTTGCTGAAACTGGCACTCATGTGGTCGTCGAACGCATCAAAGCACTGGGTCTGACGGCTTCCATGCCTAAAACTGAGGCTCTTCTTTTCCATGGCCCGCGCAAGGGCCCTCCCCGTAGGGCTACTTTGCGCATTCAGAATCGAGAGGTGGAGGTCCGGGCCTAGGTGAAGTCTTTGGGCCTGACCCTGAAATGTCGATGGTCATTTTTACTGTTTTCAAAGTGTTATATCACACTTAGGAAAGAAAAATAAAATAAAAAACGTACAAAAATTTGAACGAAGTGGGATTTGAACCCGCACCTTTTGAAAACTGTTCATGCGCTCTGACCACTAAGCCATTCGTTCTCAAAATTCGAAATGTTTATACACTTGTTACAACTTATTTATGTTGTTAAACTTATTATTTATGTTGTAATAAAACCCAGCATGTCATAGCGGTAAGAGCAATTCAGGGATATTGGACAGTATCTTGGACAGCGGATTGTTTACTAGCTTGGACTATTGGACTCTCTTGGCAAGCAATCCGCCTTGAGAACTTCTGGAAGAGGTACTTTCCAAAGTACACAAATTTCAGACAAGCGAGCAGTCCTGAGGTGTGCGATATCGCAGGAGGACATTACACGGATCAGGAGGAGAGCAGGCGAAACCCTTAGGCAATGTAGGGGAGACCTGAGATCATCGGCGGCAGGTCTAGTAACAATGGAGGCAGTTCGCCCTCACTATGAGCGCTGGATTAAGAGGGGGTTCGGGGTCCTGACGTTTAGGGACATGGTTGCTTCGGCAAATACCTGCATCAGATTGCACGTTGGGAGGTGTCGCCGATGTGCCAGAATTGTAATGCCTCCGTTGATTCGGTATATCACACGCTGGCTGAATGTCCCTTCATTCTGTGGGGCTTGGGCCCCACAACACCATGCCTTGATGGCTGTAGTGGGTCCTCTCATTGTCCAGCGTGGTGGGAGCCATGCGTGACTGTGAGAGGAACTGATCTGCAATAGTCTCCTTCTGCGAATTAGTCTTCGCATTAAAGGAGACTGCGTGAGTTTAGCGTTAACGCAGACCCAATCTGGGTAGGAGAAGCCGCTACGCGCATATTATTCTCCCGCTGCGCTAGAGGAGCAACTGCAGGAGGGTCATGCTTTCCCTCATGCAAGTCATCGAGGCTGCGGGTGTCCTAGATGAACCCCTAGGGCACGCTGAAGACGACGGTGGCCTGTTACAAGGGGGCCTTCCACCAAGGTGTCGTAGTGGTATGCACGAGCGATCCTGTAGCGCCTCGAAAAGGCTTTTAATATTTCGATTACATAATCTGTTCCAAACTTGTGCTTTAGTTTGTAATATTATATTTTTTTTAAAGGAAAAATTACATCAAAATCTTTAATTTAGTGGACATTACATTATATATGTAGATTTTTTTTTTGTGACAATTTTGATTGGATTATTGATATTTTTGATCAATAGTAATTAAATTCTTATGGTACACGCAGGTAAATAATGTTTTTATCGCTTTATATATATGTCGGAAATGGTAGTATATTGGCGATTTCGGAACACCAGCGCCATCTGTTGGTGCTTGATGGAGTTAGTGTTGGAATGCACTAGCATAAATAGGGCGACCGCCGGATATCGGCGCCACTCACATTTCGGGGAGGCAAGAAACCCAAAAAGAAGAAAGGGAAGAAGCAGAGAAAGGCGGAGCAAGTCAAGGCTCCCCTTCTCTCCACCCCAGCAACCCAGACGGCCGCTCCGAAAACCGCACGCGCCACCACCGAGACTGCAGCACTGGCGAGATCTACACCGCTGGCGCACACGGCCGTTATCAAGGCCTTAGACACCCTCAAGGAGGTTCTTTCTGCACTGGAGGAGGGTCGTGACCCAGTCCCGTGCGTCTTGAAGGCCATGGCCAATCTTCTCCTCAATGTCTCCTCAAGGAACTCCGTGCGCTCTACTGGAACGCCCTCGGACTGAGGAGGAGGATGCCATTTCTCCGCCACATTCTGCATGAACAGAGCCCAGCGTGAAGGGTATGTTGGGTGATGGGTCCCGACAAGCCGACCGATCATTCCTTTAACAGTACTCTCGTTCCCTTCACCATAGACCTCGCGGTGTACAAGGGTCTGGATGCCGTGGACCTAGAGACACTGCCAGACGCCTATGGTTCAGTCCAGCAGCCTGTCCTGGTCACTATCACGGGCAGGCTGGTCTTAGCTAGAGGCCCCCGGGTTTCTAAATGGATCTCCTGGAAGGACTTCGAGGCGTCCATCCGTCCGACTAAAGCAGCAGTCTTGGACCTTCGAGTCCTTGGTGGACCACAAAAACATCGACCGTCTGCAACAAAAACTGACGTCCTCAATTCAGAAAGCTATGGAGGAGGCTGCAGCACCGTCGAGGCCGCATCATCGGCCGCCGATTCCGAGACGGATCCTCGCGCTAATAGAGCAGAAAGAAGAACGCGCAAAGAATGGCAGATGACTCGAGACCCTGCGATCAAAACTCACCTCAATAAACTTATTGCCCAGGTTTGAGCTGCATTACTGGACATCAAAGCCGGTGCCTGGGATAACCAAATCGCGAAGGCTAGTGAACACAGGCTCCGTCTTTCTCGCCCTCAGCGGTGAAAAAGGCTATAGGGGGACTCAAGGCGAGGAAGGCCCCCGGCATCGACGGCATCCCTAACGATGCTCTAAAGCATTTGCCTCCAAAGACCATTGCTGCCATGGCCAGGCTCTTCAGCGCCATTCTAAGCCTGGGTTACTTTCCCCAGGCGTGGAAGGAGGGCCTCATCATTATGATACCGAAGCCAGACAAGAGTTTCAGACGAGCGGATAGATACCTGGTTCTATAGCCAAACTGTTCGAGAAGCTGTTACTCCCGCTTCTCACGCCGCACATTCAGCCGCAGTCTGAACAGTTTGGCTTTAGATGTGGACACTCAACCACACTGCAGGTGGCAAGGTTGCTCCACTTTGCCGCAGCCGCAACAAATTGAAAAGAGAGAGCTGCCGCAGCGTTCCTGGGTGTCGCCAGCGCATTTGACCGCGTCTGGCGCAGGTGTGCCTTAGGGCAGCACTTTGTCCCTAGCTGGTACACTAATGATGTGGCAACACAGCAGGACACAATATTGGCGCTATACGCCGACGATATTGCCCTGCTCACGAAGAGTCTTAATCCCTACCACGCCGCCATCAAGGACCAGAGGGCCCTCGATCTGCTGCCGAACTGGCTCACGGAGTGGATGCTCTCTCTCAACGTGGCCAAGACCCAGGCGTTGTCGTTTGGTGGCCACTTGAGACTGCCTCCTCTACTGAGTCTGCAGGGCCAGCCGATCCCGTGGAAGCCCCGAGCAACCTATCTTGGCGTCGTGGTGAACAGAAGATTGTCCATGACAGGGCTGGTCAAGAAAGCTGCCAACGCCACGAAAGTGGCGTTGTTCCTTTTGCGTCCCCTTCTTCGTACTCACCTTCCTCAGCGCACGAAGCTGACGCTCTACAAAAGATATGTCAGGCCGCACCTCACCTATGCGACACCGGCCTGTACTACGCGTGGTACTACGGCCAAAGGTATCACACCCTGGTGCCTTTTCCCAGTACTCCAGGACTGGATGTCAGAATTTAAAGTATCGGGGTCACTTCTATGTTGGCGGTCGGCTTGTGCAGTCCAAAACGATGAGTGATGAGTACTAAAACTATCTCTTGTTCCGTGCTGCGTACCTACCTACTACTAATTACCGATACTTGTGCCAACATTATCCACTGAAGCCCACAGTAGTACGGTAGTCCAAGATGATGAGCGAGAGAAATCCAACCGCGACGACATATATTTTATATAACTATCAAAATTTTTAACACATTTTTTTTGGTAAATTTAAAAATAATAAATAATAAATATCCTTGGTTATCTTTTTCTTGATTACGTACGTAGCATGCAATGTATAAAATAGATCATGAAACTGTCTGTACCTATGTTAAATCGCTTTAACATACGACTATGTGTGTGTGATGTAAAAACGTATACAGTAGTACTCCTATAAAGTGTAAGTACATTATTACTGTACATTTTGGCAAAGTGCACATTGTATCATAATATGTCTTTAATTGAGTAAGAAATAATATAATATTCTCTAAAATAAACGTGAACAATTTTTTAAATTCGTGATTCATATAAGTTACTACAGTAAGTTATAGTAACATCTGACAAATTTTATTTCCGAATCATCTCAATTGAATAAAAACATTAAAGAAATCTTATTAAAAAATATGAAATCGTCAAATATTAACGCAGATATAGACGTCTTGCAAGAAAATAATTATGAAAACATTCAAATACATATGTAGATACTTAAGTTTACTGAATGTTGAGAAAAAAAGAAATTGTTTAGATAATGTGCAGAAATATCATATTATTCTTGAAGAGGTTTTCTTAATACCGCAATGGAGAAGTCTTTATCTACGGGTAATGTTATAGCCCCGCGAACAATTTATTGCTTACGCACCTGACGCCACGCTAGGGGGAGGGACTTCGGCTCTACGTTTTCGTAAAATATTCCTGTGGTTATTCATGTCATTTTATTAGTTTTTTTAATAACAATTGAAAACAAACTACATACTAATTACCTACTAAATAGATTCGAAAAGTTTTGTTAAATAAAAAAAATCATTTTTAAAGTTTTTAAAGGAAAAGGAAGAGTATGTCTCAAAGGTCAAATACCTTTGAGACATACAATTATTTTCTCTTTTCGTACATATTATTTACATAATAAACGATTCTAGGACACCAGTGCTTATTAACAAGGTTATTAAAAAACGGTAATATCGGTGCAATGAAGACAGTATCGTCACTTGTACAATTATAATTTAATTCACTCTTAAAATATTCTCAAGGGTACCACATATATTAATTAGATCATCATGGCATTACGATTACTGGCCCAATCAGCTGTTAGATGGATCAATTAACATAACTATCCAATCTAATAGTATAAAGTACGGAAAGATGTTCGATTTCAGAATTATATTACTCGAAACAAGCACGCGGCACGATGGAGTGTTTTCTCTGGCCGTAATTCAAGATTCGCGTTAACACTAAGTAGATGATGATTTCCCAGCCCAGAGACAACATTCACAAGGAAATACAGTATCCCACAAATTAGTCGATTCCATTGCAGGAGTGTTTACATATAGATGACACATATTTTACCAATAATATTTTTAAAAACTAGATTTAATTTTTTTTCCATTATAAATATATTCTTTCTATCCTGAGCTTTGTATTTTTTTATAAGATTTTTTTGTGAATGACCTTGTGAATACAAGATATAAATGGCAAGGATGGGTGAATATCCAGCCAGCACACATTACCTCTGAGCTGGTTTGTCACCGGACTGTCTGTTTTTGTTTCGTAAAAGGATTTTGGATAACAAAATAAAAGGCTAGCAATGCAATGCCGTGGGCGACGGTAATCACTCACGATCAGCTGACCTGTACGCTCGTTTTTATTAAAAATAAAAATAAGAAAAATAACTGTAAACTAGGAAACCTTCTTAACAATGAAACTACTTAACAGGAATATTAACAAAATACGTGCATCAAACGTCAAATCATTATACATAATAGCTGTAATTTAGAAAGGAGAAACAATTTCTTACAACGAAATAATTCACAAATAGGTAATATACGTAAAATTTTACATGCATTTTTCTTTGAATTAATTACATTTGTAGTGTTTTGAAAGGTTTCAGTTGATGTGTCAAAATATTTATATAATCAATACCTAATTAAATATGAAATCAAATAAATTGATTAATATATCCCAGCTGTAGGCACTCAATCACATAGAGTCGCGTGTCACTGTCATGCCAGCATCAAGACAACCCCTTTTGTTATTGTTTAGAATGTTCTAACTATTTGTAATTTTAATTAATATAAAAGCATTAATAATTAAAGGTTGTCAGTTTTAGTAAAACATTTAGATATGTAGAGAATTTATTAATGGAAAACTACCATATTACATATCCAGGTAAGAAGTTGGCATTAACTATATTTCGACAACTACAACAAACATAGTTTCTACTACTTTGAGGTGTAACAATAACACCAGCAGATTGTTTTTATTTATATCAATTTAATGTAAAGATACTAATAATATGTTTCTGAGGCCTGTAGTGGCGCAGGGACACAACTGTGTGATTGGAACAGACAGGCAGACAGAATGTGGATTCCATCTCCTCTTAAGGCAACGAAGTATTAATTAATTTAATTTCTTCGCTCTGGTAACAAGACAAAGCGCGATGAATTCCGCAACTCAACACGCCATGCCTTTAATTTGGCTGAAAGTGGGACTACAGCGTGAAGCTAAAAAAAACTAAAAAAATAAATTGCTGCATATATTTCTTGACAACTATATCACCATTACAACTTCTAAAACAAATTGTCTTACAAATTGACATTAGGTGAAAGCTATTAGTTTAAAAAGTACTTTTGAAGTTTACTCGATAAAGTTTTCAGTTTACTTTCAATTCTATGATCGCTTTAAACAAATAAATTCATTGGCAATTTAAAAGGTTTTCGTGTTAAAATTTAAAAGAAATGTGGTTAAATAACATTTTATTTATAGTAAATATGCTACTATTGTCAATATGGTTTTAATAGTAATATTTACGCTGTCCAATAGGACAGTAGTGTCCCATTGGACAGCAACTGTAAACTTTATTTTCACTGTCAAAGATACTTGAATTACTTATTTTAATATTTACCTGTACTACATACATTAACAAGTTAATGGTAACTAATCACATAAATAAATAAAAATGAAAAATATAAATGTAAAATTCAGCTAGGTTACCGTATTCGAACAATTGTATAAATTTATTATAAGATTCATCCAAGTTTTCCCAATGCAATGCTATAAACATAAGACTAACAGGTTGTGTGAAATGAAATCTTGTTCGCTTGAATATTTTATTAAAATACGCGCATACCCTACGCGGAATTGTCGGTAGAAATCTAAAACAGTTAATTCTTTTATTGTCCATTCAGCTATCGCTACATTTTCTGTATAGATATACGAGGCACGTGCTTAAAATAAAGCATTCGTCACGAATTTTTTTCACATAAAAAAACTGGTTTAATTGCCAAGTAAAGTACATTTTTGAAAAGTTCAGACTTTATTTTATTTTTTTACATAATCACTGTTCTGTTCTATGCACTTCTACATTTAATGCACCCACTTTTTCAAACCAGACTCATAGAAGTCTGCCGCCTTTAAATAGCCTAAATATTCAGGCAAAATCTTGTCAATTGTCGTTTCGCTGACCTCCGAAATCTTTTTGCTCCGCTCAACTTCAAGCATTACCGCTTCGATTTTGGCAATTGTTTCGTCGGAAACTGATACTCGCCCCGCACGGGCTTCATCGAGGACGACTGTTCGGCTGTTTTTCAATGTCCCTGACCCACCTGCGGACCCATCCCGGATCTCATACACTTCTTTCGACGAAGTTCTTGGTAAATTTCTTTCGCCAATTTCGTCTTAGAAGCCAGGAAACGAATAACAGACCGAAACTCGCAGCTGGCGGTAGACGCAAAAAAAAGCTACATCGCTGGCGGCTGGTGAGCCAAGATTAAACGTCGCAGCAACGCTTGCTTGATGAGTGATTTGAGTGGGGGAACTAACCTACCTCTGTTGCCTGGGCGCGCATAGAAACTTATTTTACGGACACACTACGTACTTACCTGTCTGATTTTTATCCATTTGTAATCTAATTTTCTCTAATGATAATAAAAATAGCTAGTTAAGTTTAAATCTACACTCGAAAAAATGAGATAATTTCATTTCTCCGTTCTCTGCAGTTGCCTTCCTTAAATTTGCCACGAAGTGGTGAACGAAATAGGGTGTCTTAATAATACATTTTTTGTTTCACACTAAGTTTCCAAACCTAGTGTGAAACAAAAAATGTGTTAGATGTATAATTTCTTTAAATACAGCATGTATTCTGTCTATGTGTATGTATCTGCTATAATTATTAAAAGTGCAAAATTTACAGAATCTAAATCGTTATTAAATTATTAGTAACTAATAAGTTAAACATTGCATGATCAATTAAGTAAGTACAAAAACTGCTGCTTAAGCTTTTAGATATCATAATTCCGTAATGCCTACATTTATACCTACTATTATATTCAAAATTGTGTTGGTATATTGAATATCAAGGCAAATATTATCAATTTTAACACATAATATATCATAAACACAGCCTTAAATACCACTGTTACTGACCACTGGTCAGTTACTTTCACAGTTTCAGATACATATGAACAAGTAACGATGTAAAATTATTAAATTTGTATACATTTTTGAACCGCTTGCAGCACAATTGTAAAGATAATTTTAATAGATATAGAGACAAATTCTAATAGAGATTTTCAGCTCAGCTTTCCTTTCTAATTGTAAGCAAGTCGCTTTTAAACAATTTAGTAATTTCTGCTCTCATCCTACTAAAAAACGAAAGATCCAATATGATAAAAGCAATATTAAAAAATCTATAAAATCCCATGATACTTTGTAACTCCTAATGTAATCAATACCAGGTTTATTTTACTCAAAACTTTGACCACAAATTTCAATAAAAAATATAAGCAATATTTTTATTAACAAGGCCAAAAAGTAGCAGAAAATATTTTGAATCATTCTCTTGCTCGAAAAAATAATTACTCTATTCCGTGCAATCAAAAAGCAGAGGACCGAACAACGGCGCGACGTGGCGCGCTCTAGGGGAGGCCTATGTTTAGCAATGGACAGTCATGATGATGATGCGTTTATGATGACAGTCTATAGAAACAGACAGAGGTAAAAAAAGCTCACCTGCCTATCTCTATCTAAAGAAAGCCTTTGACATTGTATACATTCCTATTCACATGAGCAGGTAGAAAAACATTGGTATAAGAGGTACTGCGCTGTCAGAGTTTAGTAGCTGCTAACTTATAAACAGAACAATAAAATAAAAGTAGAATAGACAGCGACGTATGCAACGTCATATATGATGTGCAGCAGAGGAGTCTTCTTGGCCCAACGTGCTTCTTAGTATACAGAAATGAATTGTGTAACCTTGCAAGAATTAGGGTAAGATATTTTCTTATTTGGATGACACCGCTATCATATTTACTAGAAAATCCTGGCATGAAGTACGAAGAGTGGTAAATTCCAGTCTAAAAAAAGTATACAGATGGCAAAGAGATCATCTTCTTACTTATAATATACAAGAAACTAATTAGATTTTCTTTTTCTACTTATCAACATTTTTAACCTGAGTTGAACTTTACAATAATTACTGATGTTTGCTTGCATCAAGATATTGTAATATGTAACTGCCCTTCCATGCAAAAGCTTAATGTCTCTATATACATACTCGTAGATCTCATGATAGATCAGAGGTTGAGTTGTCATTGAAATCTTGAGTTTTTACTATGTAGGGTGCGTGAACTTGTACGGATTATTTAAAGAAACTACGACATGTTATGATTATTAAATTGTGTACGAAAATTCATATTACTTTAGCATACTTAGTTATCACATACTCTATTACTGTTTGCGGTGGAGGGGCTAAATTTAACTTTTTAGACCTAGAGCGCATCCAACGATCTTAGATCAAGATGATTTGTTTAAACCTTATAGATTCTCTACGGACCATTTGTACATTTATACTGATTTATTATCAGTTAGGGGGCTTTATTGGCTTAATTTAGTTTAGTCCAAACGTTCTAATTAATACATTTATTATTATTAATATTATAGGACTGAGAACAATTAACAGATTGATATTGGAGTATCAATAAAAATATTCTAATAGTAGGCGTCTATTAGTCATAGCGATATATTATTGCGTTCAACCAAACAAAGTCTATCTCTTAATAATGTTAATATAGTAGAGTTATAATTAACAATACTAACAGTAGAGCAATTATTAACAATTGATTTAAATAACAATTGAACCGTGTTTTTTTTAATGACATGCATCTACCTTTAATAATTTTATAAATATTAATTATGATGATAAAATCTAATAAGCATTGTAAAATTGCATAACAGTAATGACATAATACCGGGTGGGCCAGAAAGGCGTACGATTTTAAAATCACTCTTGCGCTTGAACGATATGAGAGGGGGCCGCGCGGGTGGTGGGATTGAGAAGCTCGGTTCTCGGAAATTTAGTCGCGATGGATAACTTCACCGGAGCGCAACGTGCATTCTGCGTTAAACATTATTACAAAAATGGCGATTCGTGCGCTATTGT
>JAXGGP010062958.1:0-16757 GCA_035584415.1 Eueides aliphera
CCACAGTAATAAACGCTGGATGTGTGGTGTGTTTTGTGATAAGTAGAGAAGTGTAATACATATAATACATGAATTAAGAAAATAATAACAAAAATTAATCTATGCAAACATAAAGAAACTAATGAATCAAAAAGGGAAACATGCAGAAATATAACTAGTCATATAGAACCGCTTATTTTACGTAAATCGTCTTCTGTAGCGATACGAATTTGAACAGATTTTTCATTTTTTCGTAGGTACACGACGCCATGAGAGACCCAACAATAATTAAAGTTCTGAGTTTTCTGTATAGCTCTGGCCTGAAAGAATAGTTTCTGGGTCTTAGAGGTTAATGATTCAGTGACATATACGGGACTTATCGGGTGTTTTAATTTAAGATGGGATGTATTTAGCTTTTCTCCTACTTTCTTGGTTCTATTAAAGTTCCTAAGGTGTTTCAGAATTTTGTCTCTAAGTATAACGGAATTAAATTCAGCTATGATAGGTTTGGAATAGTCATTTTTCTTCGTAGTAATTCTATGTATAAAATGTATTTATTTACGAACAATTTTAATCAATAATACTGTTATTCTTAATTCTGTTTTTTTTTTTCTGTGAATGTTGAATACACATAAAGTTGAATATGCATTTTATCAAAATGTAAAAATATTCTATGAAACCAAGTAGGTATATTATTTCAATTGATATGGTAAATGTTACATTTTAGATTTTTAATGTAAATTCAGTGCAAGGCCGTCATAGTGTTGACCTTCGAGACCTGCTTATATTGTCTTATGAAAAAAAAAGTCATAAGTCTAAGGCTTCTGTAACGTCTCTCCGTAGTTTCAAATAATCTTATTTGTCTAAGCAGTTTATTTTTTTGTCTTTTTGTTGGTCGGCCCTAATCTTCGGAACAGCTAATCCGATTTTTATGTTAGCCTCATACTAGTCTCTATTAAATTCAAATGTAATATATATTTGTATAGATCAACCGAACGAAGCTGCCGGGTCCGTAGTATTCTACTATTCCTACAGATTTACTTATAATCTCGATTTATGATACTTTTTTATTTCTTACCTTGCATGCATGCCTCTACCACGTGCTTCTATTACTTGTCTCATGTGATCCTAATTCGTGTTCCTTTTACATTTTTATGTTTTTTTTTATGTAAACAATTTTAAGAAAACATCAATTGAAAATTGCTGCTTTGGACAAAGCTTTTAATATTTTTAAACGTTGTTTACTAATTAAAAAAAAACTATATCATTTATAGCGTGTTGAGAGGCGAAACTCGACGCCTCCATTTTTCGTTTTCGCTGAGAGATTAAATCAGAATAATGAATATTTCATTTTATCGAGTGGGAATCGAACCCACCTGTCGGGTCTATAGTTGCACGCTTGTACTGCGCCACGACTGGCCTCAAAATATATTTATGTTCTTAATTAACGGGAAATTGGAAAAACACCGCTTCGTCATTACAAATTGTGTACGTTGGTGTTTGTTTAAATGTATATTTTTAGGTGCAATGAGGCCAATGATTACAGAGAACAGATGCCACAATTTTTTCACAACTGCAACCTATAACAGGCTTAAAAGAAATGCTTTAGATTCAGTAAGGTACCTGTCTTAATACTTCGGTGCTATCTTTGGATAATATGTAATTGTATGAAAAGATAAAAATAATGGTTATCGGTAAGTAACGTTTAGATAAAGACACATTTTGTTTGTAATGTTAATATTTTTTAAATGGTTAAAAACATAAAATATAATTTATTTTAATAGTGAGTAATGAAAGATTATTGTAATTTGTTAATATAAAACTAAAACGTTTGAAGCTTTAATTTTTTTTTATTCTTCTATGTAAAATATAATAATTTCATATAAACTACAACCAAACCGATTTATAATTGTTTGTATCTTTTGATAATTTATAATTTTTCTCGGCTCTATGACACCGTAGACCTAGATGTTGGATTACAATTTGAGGATGATAACTACAAATGTTCCCGAAATAAATGACAGACGTACAAGAAAGTGATTCTCTAAGGTTTTCCCTCTAAGATACGGAACCCTAAAAACGACCATGAATATGATTGTAATATAAACATAAGGTTGATATTATAAACCTTTGCATAAAAGCTTTAAAAAAAGAGTCCCCAAGAGCACTGATAGAATCAATTTTCAAAGTGAAGGCAATCAAAAGATAAGACTATTAACCAAATTTAGATATGATCATTAAATGAATGAGAACTGGCAGAATAAATAAAGGAAAAAAAAAGAATTCTGGATAGGTGAGACTTGTGACTCGCACACTTGACTGTTCTTTTTATAACTTGTGATCGTTTTCTTAATTTGTTTGAAAACTAAACCAATTTTAATATATATATTATGATTGTACTCACACCACATTTTGTACATGTACCATTTAGTGAACATAATATATATATTTACCTAGGAAGGAATTTATTAATTGAAAGGTGAATTTAATGTAAAAAGATTACCAGGAAAAAAACTTAAAAACATAAGCGATAGTACATTTAATCAATCAGAGTCTTATAATCAGTAAGAATTATGACAGCAACGTATATCTTTCACTATAAGCTTACGGGTGAAATCAATGTACATTTCGTTTTTAATAAATATATAATTAAGAATGTGTGTTTAAGGCCTGTCGTGGCGCAGCGGCACAAGCGTTGCCTGTAACCGACAGGTTCTGGGTTCGAGCCCCAGTTGAAGAAATGAAATATTTAATATTTTCAATTTAAATATTTAATGTTTTCATTTCTTCGCTCTGGTAATTAGGCAAAAGCGCGGCGTTGAGTTCCGCCACTCAACACGCAATGCCTCGAATTCGGCGGAAAGTGGGGAACGGAAGTGGAACGGGGTGTCTTGACAGGGCTTGACGGGGTGTCTTGACAGGTTCCCAGGTTCCCTCTGCCTACACTGCCTTGCTGCGGGATACAAAAAAAAAAAGAATGTTTAAAATAATCATAAAATATTAAATGATTTTTAAAAAGGCATAAAATGTGAAATCTTCTTTCGAATGAAATGTTACATTACTTCATACTACAGGTTATATTACTTTGGACGCTCCACTTTTTAAAAGTTCTATTTACAGTAGTTAAATCTGTACGAATTTCATTTCCTGATGAACCTCAAACAGAGATATTAAAGAGACGGTGAATGTCTTTTTCTATATTTTACTGTAAATTAAAAGGGCATAAATCCCTCGGGATAGTCGCCTTGAATTTTTAATGAATGAATCCCTGGGATATGCTCGATGTAGTAAAATCCTTAACAAAGAGTTTAATGTTTCACGTAATTACTTTTATCTATCTCACAGTCACACATCTATCCCCCTACAGGTACATTCACGATGTGGCTACTAATCATATATGTAGGCGTCCATTAAAAAAGATGTCCCAGTTCTTTTATAATATATCAAAACTAAGTACCGACACAGGTGCGATTCGTTTTATGTATAATTATTAGTCTAAAATTATGTTTGACTTATAACCGCACTAAGTTTGTTGAAAATATGTTTACACTACAAATACTAAAACTTTTCGTTGAAACAGATGGCCGTAAATTATGTTTGTAGGTGGGTTATTTTATATATTCTAGATTAGCATATTTTAACGAAACTAGCAAGCCGGATATCATTAGATATATTAAAAGAGAAATTTAATCAATTTCATAGTATTTTTGATTTTACAATAAATATTATTAATTCCTTATTAATGAATAGTCGCTACCCGCAACTTGTTACGCAATTTCCCTTTACCACTTGTTGTGACTTGCCTCAAGTGGCAGTCAAAAAGAAGTAAGGTTTAAACAGTCCATTTTCCGATATCTATCATAAACTACGCCACAAAGCCATCTGCATGTTGAGTTGCAATTCAACGCTTTGCTTTATGTAACGGGGTAAAAACGATTCATAAATATATTATTACCTGACAGGATATCAACTAGTATTATAATAAGACATTGTTTCCCACTAGAGGAAATAAAATATTAAATATTTTAATTTTTCGCTCTGATAACAAGACAAAACGCGGCGTTGAGCTTCGCCACTAAAAAGGTCTCTTTTGGAAAACGGAAAATACCTTGAAGGGAACGGCAGCTCGGACACAATTTTTGGCTTGTTGTCGTCTTTTTACTATTTTAGCTTGACTGTTACGATTGTTCATCAGATATTTATATACAACTAGCGGTTCCCCGCGGCTTCGCCCGCAAATAATCGATTTATTTCATAAAAACCACCTGAGCCACCTTTAAGTCGCTTTCAACACCAAAACCAACTTTATATATAGTATTATTTTGTGAACAGGAAGACTGCTACTGATAATGAAATGGGAAACTAAACCAACTAAAAATAACTAAAAATTCGTAGCGTCATTTTCATAGGACTTCTCATCTGACTATTTTCTTAAAAAAGGAGGGCGACCTTTTTCAATTTTCAATAACATTTCAGAAATTTTTTGAGAATATAAGCAACTACCTAGCTGGGCTCTCATATCGGTTGATTATTATAGCTTTTACATATAGGGCAATGAATATTTCAAAGAGGCGTCTACCTTCGATTAAAAAAGTGGCAGTTAGTCTGAAATCACCTGACATTAAAAATATAATATTGCCCATCGGCCTATCATCTCGACTAATATTCCGCAACTTTCTATCAACTATGGCATTTTTATTAAACGTAATAGACTTAACCCAAAGGTACATTAGGCAAAAATCCTGTAACTATTTTGCTTTGTCACAATTTCGTCAGAACATGTTGGTGTTTCTGTCCAAATCAATTGGAATTTTAAACATCGTATGTGCCGTTTTTCATCAGGAAGTAATGCCAGCAATACCGGCACCGGTTTGGGTGCACTCTCATTAACTATAGTAGTCAAGTAATTAAGACGCGTTAGTTTGTTTCAGCTATATATTCGCGATTAGTACGTGTTTGCCTGGATTCTGCTAAAGGAAAAGGTAGATCATATTGCTTATAAGATCAAAGCAATTTTAAATAGCCTGTATAGAACAAGGGCAAATATTAATTGCTCTTTCATTAGACATAATTCGGAAAGCAATACCAGTAACTGGTATTGCTTTCCGCATTATGTCTAAGAGTTAGTAAAAATCTTCTGATAAAAATGTTGTGTACTTTTCCCACAATTTGGCCTTCCAGATTGTCGGAAAAGTACACAACATTTTTATAGTATTTTGTTTAGTTAGTGTTTTGTTTAGTATATTGTTTCATCTTAGATCCTTATCTAAGATAAAACAAAATATTACCATTATGTAGAATATCATTCATTAAGTACTGGGACTGTCACTGACGCAAGATTCCTCAAGACTGTGGCCCCAGTGAATATCGTCTTTAAGTAGCAAAAATGCCCTGCAAGTGGCTTGAAACGAATGATGCTCTACACCATCAATCTTTTTGCTAAAGGAAAACAAAGTGGGTCCTCGAACAATATAGGGCAAGTGACGAAATAGTAAGCTTCCTCTCTATTAGAACTCACTGTGTATACTCAGCCAAGAGCAGCATCTTTTATTGTCACTTTCAACTAATATTTTATTGGAAACTGATAGATTGTGACGCTTCCGAGTAAAAGTTGTATTGATAAAGAATCTTGATGCGAATGAACGTGACCACCACATGGCAGCCTTAGGATGCGGATGTTCAAGCAAATCTAATAGATTTTGTTATTACTCTACTACTTACTTTTTTCGTAAAAATATTTAATATACAGACACCCTTTATTACTTTAAAATATCTTTGATTTTGGCGATTAATACTCATTATAAATTATTTTTTCATATTATTCCGAATTAATAGGAGAAATGTTTAAAAATCGATATACCTACGCCATAAATCTCTTTAAGTTAATAATATTACAGTATAATACATTAAAATTACCCATCGTAGTAAAGAAGTTTAGCTAAGGCTTTTTATGTTATTTTTCTTTTTCATATTCTTCATAAAGATTTAAAAAAGTTTAAGCAATTACATAAACAAATATATCACACACCGTTTCACTGACACAATCACACCCAATTTTTATTCTATCATCTTATTATGTTCACTATAACTAATTTAAGATGATATTTTATATAAAATAGATAGATTTTAGACAGCCGAACTTTAACTAAAACTTAAATAAATATCGTTATTTCTCCCTTAAACCTTAATATACACGAAAATGACATCTAAATGGTTTCTTCTTTACCGCGTATGGTGCGTCGACCCGTAGCAAATTTAAAACATAGTCGAAATTTTTAAAATACTACTTTTTATATTACCTTGCATGATTTTTTAATAAAAATATTTAATGTGCAAATATCCTTTTTCAACTATTTTAGTATAGCAATTTAATTATTTAAAATTACCCATCACCATAAACAACTTTCGATACGACACAATTTTATTGTTTATTTTTATAATTGATATTTCTGTACCAGATATTCCATATTTTTATTTTTACTACTCAGCCTCGTGCTATATCCCTCACATGGCAGGGTACGCAGAGGGTACTTGGGAACCTAGTGTGTGTGTGTAAGACATTGCATTTCACTTTCTTTCCCCACTTTCCGCCGTATTTCAGACATTGCGATTTGAGAGTGCAGGGTGGATCTTAACGCCTCGCTTTGCCTTCTTACCACAGCGAAGAAATAAAACATCGACGATAATCGTCCAGTATTTTTATTTTATTTGTTTTTTTTTAGCTTCACCCTGTATCCCGCACGAGGTAGGGAAGGCAGAGGGAACCCGGGAACCTAGTGTTAAGACAATCCGTTCCACTTTTGTTCCCGACTTTCTACCGAATTTGAGCCATTGCGTGTTGAGAGACGGAACTCAACGCCGCGCTTTGCCTTAATACGAGAGCAAAGAAATGAAACATTAAATATTTAAATTGAACATATTAAATATTTCATTTCCTCGACTGGGCATCGAACTCAGAATCTGTCGGTTACAGTCACACGCTTGTGCCGTTGCGCCACGACTGGTCTCAATATTATAATTATGTCAATAAAAATATCTATCAAGCTGCATATCTTTAATTAATGCTATATTTAATTTTTTCTTATAGTTAAGCTGAGACGTGATGATTGTTCATGGGACGTTCCATATCTTCGTTTTAAATATGTTAATGTAAAATGCTCATGACGCTCAATAACAAAAGTTTGTTAAAACATCATTTCATTATTTCTTATACATTAGCTGGACCTGTATGATTGTTCATGAGATGTTTCAGATGTTGGATTTTAATATGACAATGCAAAATGCTCACCACGCTCAATTACATTTGTAAATTGTATTGTAGTTTAATTTTTTCTTAGACTTTAGCTGGACGGTTATGATTGTTCATAAGACTTTAGCTGGACGGTTATGATTGTTCTAGACCTTCAACTTTATTATGTCAATGCAAAATGTTCACCACGCTTAATAACTTTTGTTAAGACAGTATCTCAATATTTCTTATAGTTTAGCTGGATTGTTAAGGTTTTTCATCAGATGTTCCAGATCTTTAATTTTAATATGCCACTGTAAAATGTTTTTCATCATCTACAACTTTTGTTATGAAGGTATATAATTATCTCTTATAGTTAATCTGGACCCCGGCTGTACTTCATCAGGTGTAGAAATATTCTAAATAAAATAGCCTATATATTCTAACTAAAATAGCCTATAATAAAATATAGTCTATGTCTTGCCTGAGCAGGACATAGGCTATATTTTATTTAGAATGCTTTTTTTTTTTCTACTGTGTACACTTTTATTTTTCTACTGTGTAGTCATTCGGTCTGGAATGACTACACAGTAGAAAAAAAAAACTTAAATCGGTCCGGTATATTAGAAGATGTGCTGGTACAAGCAGACAAACAGACAAGCAGACAGACAAAAATTTTAAAAAGTGTAGATTCGTGTTCTATAAGTTATTTTAAGTCCCCTTACATATTTTTTTCTTAAATAGATTCAATGTACAGACACGACTTTTTTACTGTTTTATTATAGTTTAGATGAAAAATGCTTATCACATTCAATTTCATTATTTTTTATAGTGTATATATTACCTGTTGTGATTGTGCATAATTTGCGCTAGATCTTTAAATTTAATGCCAATCAAAAATGTTCATCAGGCTCAAAATCTTTTTGCTAAGGACGCATTTAATTATTTCTTTTAGTGTGTAAGTTTTTAAAATGTATTATAATCTAGACTCACTTTTGTTGTGTTTTTATGGGACATTCATTAAAATCTCTTTCATTCATCACATCAGAAAAAAAATATTATATTACACATTTAACTTTTAATTATTGTTGTATTTTGTTGTAGATTGTAAAATGAAAAATATACAATAATTTGATTCATTGCTAAGCACTACCTATAGAAAAAGTTTTTTTTAAGAAATACCTATAAATTTTCACTTTTCTGATATTTATTTTATTTATGGTACAAACTTCGTGCCAAATTTCATAACTGTTGGTCCACGGGTCCTTATATATGACTTGATTACGCGGCAAATTTGACACGAAATGCAGAAAAAAATATGTATAAATGGGTTATGTAGGTTTACTACTACTACTAATACTAGTGTACTTTCCGTTTAGATCTAAGATACTTAATGAGTATGCTTTTTGACGTTTTGTGGACGACAAATTGATCTAATCATAATAAAGAAATTGTTGGTTGAATAGTCCATTCATCAAAGAAAAGAGTACTACATCAGAACTATTCGGGGCGATGTAACATTAAAAAATGTTGAAAAGCGAAAGAGCTTGAGAGCTTCTGAGAGCATGATGAACTTATTTTAAATTGATCAAACGGGGGAAGCAGCAGTTAGATATAGTAATAAATACTCCCACACAGATGGTATAAATAAACATTCACCTAAGTAGCATTTCAAACCGCAATTGTTGTTTACTTTTATACAAATCTTGTGTATATTTAGGTATTACCTACAAACGTACTACGTAAAAACAGATAAGTACAGTAATTAAAGCAAACGGCTAATAAGCCGATGAAGACGAAAATCAAATATTACTACATTACTAAACTTACACAATAATGGCATTCTATCATGCCACAAATTTGATATTTAAGATATATGGATAAAACTACACATAAAAATTCATACAACACATAGATTTATTATTTGCAAACAATGGTGAGTATGAAAAATACGATCGTATGTCGATATAGAACGAATATACTATGTGGCCTCGGTCAAATGCTTGATGTTGAGTAGTCGTTAATATGCCAGACGACGCTAAAGACTGAAACCCGAAACTTTCAATCAACTAAACAATTTTATATAATTTGAAATATATAAATAAATCAATAAATGTAGTATTTAATATAAATCCAATCAATTATTAAAAACTTTAAGTTAGAAAAATACCAAAAAGATAAAGGAATCCTCTATGCCATTTAGTTACGATAAACATACCTATATAAGAAACTGTACAAACTTTAAAAATTATGATAACGCTCTTTAATTATTTATCTTCTAAAACCTTTCAGCATTAGTATTAATGCCGACTTACAATATTTATTCAACCGTTATTGAATACGAAAAGACTTCACAAAATTTATTTTGTGTCTCAGGAATTCTCTTCACGATATCCGTTATTATCTTGTCAAATTTATTATAATTTATCTAAAAGGTCGACAATTTACCAGAATACCTTTCTATCAAATTCTGTACAACTAATGGTAAAGGTATACGGATACAAGTTGGTTATATGGATACACATATTTAATACAAATATCGTCGTAAACACTTCCTTTAAATACAAATTGATGAATGTAATATTCCTCTTACAAATTCCAAGCCAATTTTATTACATAGAGGAGAACATGAAACTTGACTAAAATTTACTTTATATTAATTTAATTAACATTATTAAAAAGTATCAGAAGAGTTTGAAGAATTAGTTAATACCTATTTAGATTTCATTGAAAGCTTTACGTTTGTTCTTTAAAAATAGATAAATTACCAATATGATTAAATTATATCGAAGTTTTTTAATTAAAAAAAGTGGTATTATAATCTGAAGGTTCGTCGTACTTCGGTCTTCGTTGCTTCAGTATTTGTGCAGGCTAGCTTCGATTCGGTCGTCACGCTCGTCTTTCCGCGTCTCATGAGTGTATTGTTCGATAACTACAGTAATCGGTTAAGTGAAATAAGTTACTTATTATATTAGTGATTAAATATTAGAAGGAATGTTAATGTAAGTATGTGTTTTATTTTTTCACATTTTAATAAAATCTTTTATTTTTCTATGCAAAAACGTTTTTTAATGAGGCACTGCACTTACAATAAATAAATAGTTACAAAATGATGACAATTCTTACATCAGACGAGATTATTTATTTATTCTAATAATGACATAGTACAAAAAGTCAATAACAATAAAGTCAAAATTGTACAAAATTACAAATTATAAATTACAAATTATATATTTTACAGACGTATAAAATTGATTAAATCAATTTTATACGTCTGTAAAATACAAGATAAATATGATCATTTATTTAGATCAGATTAGTAAAAATATGCAATATATTAAAAATTGGTTTGCAAGATTTACCTTTTAAATATAAGCAAACGATGAGGTATACAATAATGTTATAAAAAATATTATATCAATTAGTTTTCGTAACTTATCTTCTTCTTAACGGGGAAAGAAATCGGAGCGTGCTTAATTCATCCCCGTGGACATGTTATATTAAAATAGACACTGTTGTTCAAGGAGCTATGAATAATATTTTTTCACATTAATTTTAGAAAATTTCACAAACGTAGTATTTGTTCGTAAAATTTGAAAGAACTAAGATCAAGTAGAAGAGATATTTGACAGTTAATAATTTAGGTAGCCTCACACTTAAGTGTAGATTCGTGAAAAAAATATTTGATCAAATTTCAGTACCTTGGGTAAAATTAACAGTCTTTGTAGTCTTTGGCGCTAAGCCTTAAGTAAAACTTAGTATGTCAGTAATATTATTTTAATTAAATACTCGTATTTCTATGTGAGAATTCTTTAATTTACGTACTTACTTTGATGAACAAAGTAAAAATTTCATGAAACATTTATTGTTGGCAGCATTTAGATAATATTTTAATAAAAAGTTGTTATAGTATACCTGTTTATATATTATAAATATTAGGATGCAGACAGATTTTATAGGAAGGCATTCGGAGCCTTATAAAAAAGATTCTCGAATACTTAAGCTTTAATATCTTTTTAAATTTGTTTTTTATTATTGTTATTAAAAATTTTGTACTTAAAAACATTTTTGCTTTTGAAACGTGTTTATGTTTCAGCATCCTAAATTGATTTTTTAAATTAATATTACCGAAAAGTTGAAAATTTATTGAATATTGACAAATAATAATTTCATTATAACTATAGGGATTAGTAGGCGAAACCGAATATTATATTTCTTATATAGGTTCAAAACAAATACTAGTTATTGATAATAAACTATGTTTCAAATTTAATTAGCGACTGTTTTTTTATAGTTATATATAGTAATTAATTAATTTATAAAAAAAAACAGTCAAGTGCCAGTCGGAATCTCGCCCACTGGAATAAGGATTGTATGTCATTGGAAAATTCAACTGAGAAAATTTATAAAATAGGCAAGTTTGCAGTCATACGCACTTATTTTGTATGAAATGAAGTACAATTTTTAGTTTAGTTTGTAATAGTGATTAATAAGTTTATTTGTGCTTTAAGTTGCGACAAGAACAATGCACATATCTGTTGATTCTATTGATTTAGAAAGCTGTATTTTTTTATGTCCAAATTCTTGACAACAAACAGAAGGAAATAAAAAGTGTTCCTATAAGAGTTCCATTGTTACTAATTGAGGAACGAAATTATAAATATTAACAATAACCAGTATTTTTGAACATAAAATGTAATATACTCGTATATTTGCAGATAAAGAATTTTTTCGAAGTATTTGTACATATCATCAAAATTTGTCGATCAAAATATTTGTTTAATGAAACCTAAATGTTGGTTTGCCTACGAATAGAGCCGAGCCAAAGTAGCCGTGTTTGACTATTGTAAATAAGGCGATTTATGTCTGTTCGTGAAACGTCAAATAATATTCACGAATAACTGCTGCAGAAAAGTTTGCTTACTCGGTGTAGTTTTTTTCACTCACCACTAAAGGCTGGCGCTAAATGTGTTTTGAAATCTTCTGGTAAAATTGAAGAAGACAGAATTGAAGCACATTAATTTGATTAAGAAAAGATATTTTTTCATTTCAGTAATTTTTTTTAATCAGTTCTTCAATCTTCATTCAGACGATTTAAACATTAGAAAGTTATTCATTAAAAAATATAAACTTATTACTACTACTACTAAATCCATAAGATAGTCAGAGCACTGTCGTATGAATAAAGAGTTTTTTAGGTTTTTTTACTTGCTGCTTTTCCCGAAATGTATAAAATAATTAAATTATTTTTTAAAATTTTAAACATTAAAATTTTTATTACGTATTGAAAATGTATATTAAAAAAAAACTGTAACATCTATATAATTATATGACTATTGATGACCACTCGGTATCGCCTGCTCCATTTTTATTTAATATTATTAAATTATGTAATAGTTTTACAAGCGTGTAAATAACTCTATGTACTTAAAACAACGTGGTAATATTAAAATACAGACACACAGATACTTTAATTCAACTTACAATGTCTCCTCTTTATTATGTTACTAGAGATACTACTACTAAGTATATCAAGAGGAACATAACAAACATGAATTACAAAGAGGAAGATGTTGTTTGGTAAATAGAAAGAGCTTATTTTTGTGTGACAATTTATTTACTCAGACTTTATAGGCTATATTACATTTCGCTATGATCAATAGAAGTGGAATCTCGAGAAAATATATTTAGTAAATTATTTAGAGCTTCTCTGTGTATGCTGCGTAAACGGTTAAGGTTACGCCAATATATTGTATAACGAATTGTATTGCATGTTACAAAACAATATGGAAAACATAACAAATACTTAGATTTATTAGATAAAAAGTCAAACAGCAACATAAGTTATATTTTCAAAAAACAAAAAAATCATGGAAATTTAACTATTACAACTTATTTTATAATATATATACTTTTATAACTTATTTTATAATAGTATAAATAAACATTTGTTAATATTTTAAAAATATTTATGTATAATTTTTAGCTTTTTCAGTACTGAGACGCAAAGTGCGATATCTTAGAACTAAGTGGATGGGAATAATATTTTAGTAATATATAATCCATTTATCAAGGAAAGGTGCAGTGCACGTTGATAATTTAGATGTACCTATTGGATCTGTGATCCGAGCTCTCAAAAATTGTCTTGTGTCATGCACAAATCTTAGTAGTTATTTATATTCGACCATACGGATATTTTGCCTGAATATTATACAGAAACGATGTAGTAAGAAAATAATCATAATAAACTAAAAATCTGACTGATAACACTAAATATAAATAAAACAAGCCAAATAGTTAATTATAATTAATATTTGGGATTACATTTTTTTATGGGGCTCCCTGTGAGAATTACATTGATTGAAAAATAGGTCCCGACTGTTTTTCAATGTGTATTTTATATAAGGAAGCAATTTTAGGCCTTACCTAAAACCTTTGTAAATTTTTTTATTTGTATCTATGTTTTTTTGAGTGTTCAACAAAGAATTATTATTATTATTACTAATAATAATGATTACATGTGGATATTGAGTTGTTTAAGATACGCACGTTATGATGATGATCATACCGCAATTCAATCGATTATTTAACATGACCCCGCCTTTAGAAATATTGCTTTGACGTCTATTGTGATATAAAAAAGGCATTTATTATTTTGATTGCTATTCATTCACGTCAATTGTTCATAAGTAACAAACATTGGTAATCAATATTAGACCTTTACTAATTTGCATGGCTTAAATTTCAGTTTATGAATATATAATATGAATGATGAATATACAATTTTACAGCTCTTTCAAGTTGAAGTTATTTGCATTGTGTAATATTTTACAAATTATTTAAAATAATCATAGAATGGATTAAAATTTAAAATATTCTTTATTCAAATAGACTTGTGTATGTAGTTCTGAATCATCATAAATTTACGAAGGCTGTTCTGCTAAGTAAATATAATTGCCAGAAAATTAACAATTAATAACCATTTTTTTCGCAAATCAAATTCTTAAGTTCACACTTAATAACACAAGTGTTGCTAAGCACGGTACGTGAATCGATTCTGACGATTTTTATTGAAGATGTTAAAAGAGAGCTGCCCATAATGAAACTCGTCTATTATTCTCCGACAAAAATGCAAATGTAAACGCATTATCGTTAGTTAGATTTTAAAAAGTTCTCTAATAACAACTTTATGTCAGCAAAATTGTTAGTATTTTTAATTGCATTTCGTTTTCGTTTTTATTTTTGGCTTCACGCTGTATCCCGCACAAGGCAAGGTAGGCAGAGGGAACCCGGGAACCTAGTGTTAACACAATCCGTTCCACTTCCGTTCCCCACTTTCCGCCGGAATTTGAGGCATTGCGTGTTGAGTGGTGGAATTCAACGCCGCGCTTCGCCTAATTTCCAGAGCGAAGAAATGAGACATTAATATTTGAAATGAAAATATTAAATATTTCATTTCCTCGAGTGGGGATCGAACCCAGAACCTGTCGGTTACAGTCGCACCTTATGCCGCTACGCCACGACAGACCTCAATTTTATTTTTAGGTTTTAGTTTTAGTTTATTCTTATGTATGTTTGAAATTATTTTTAGCAAAATCTTGATTTCAATTATTATTATTTACGATTAAGTCAGAAAGAAAAGGAAGTTGCCATTTTAAATGTTGAGGTTAACAGTAATATAATAATAGTAATAAATCCCCAGAGTAGCTTGTGGCGATCTGTTGGTGAGTGGCGAACCAATGGACCTCAGTTCTCTAGCTCCTCTGGAGTATAATCAATCCTCCGCTTCTGGCTTGCCTTTATTGATTGGCAGAGTAAAGCACAAAGACTCATATGTTCGAAAGGGTGGAAGTGCTCAATCTGAAACCAGTGCAAATCTCTCTATAACCTTAGATGACTACGCGAATGTAGCGCCCTGGGTCTCACGTCGCTTTGTGGTGGCCTATCTAATGGGAGGCGAGTCACCGTCCGTCAAAAAAGACAGACTATAGACAGATAATATATCCAAACTCCATTACATAGTCCTAGTTTAATATTTAATATTTTCTACAATTCTTACACCATATCCGAAGGTGAATCTCGGCTCATGCGTCATATAAAATATTTTGATATTTTCTAGGAGGGCTCTACATGTTGAGCACGCACCCCACCCAAGCCGTACAAAGCTTAGGAAAAGGATTCGAGAAAACCATAATAATAATACTTTATTACGCAAAAATAACAATAATAAATAAGCAGAAAAGAAAAACAAAACAATTATACCAAGGTAACATATGCAAAGGCGCTATCACTAAAAGCTATTTCTTAAGGCAACCTAGCAATTGGAGGACTTAATTTTAATAAAAGATAGCAGAAAGAGGCAAAAAGTAATAATCGATAAATAAAACACCTAAACATAATTATTTACTACAAAATAAGTACGTTATCTACAATTTTATATACATACTACATTCATTCATACAAAAGTACAATAGAGGATTTATCTTCTTTGTTTACATATGTAGCTTGTAAAACGTAAATCAAGGTGCTAATTATTTGTAAATCGGAACTATATAATAATTGCGATTTCTGCAGTGGGAAATTTTAAATATTCGCTCTGTATTATTTATATTTATTTACTTTTGGATTATGTAATAACATTACTAATTGGAGACATTTATTTGTTGTATCACAGCAGAGTATATGTACAACGTGACGATACATAGATATCTTTACGTTGAGGTCACCTTTAATTGCATGAAATTTTTTTTTGTCTTTAGGTAGTGCGAGGTTTATATATACATTTTATTTTGTGATACTAAGCATATACATTATAAAGTCTTTATTTATTACAGTTTTACTAAGATGATATTATTGTCTGTAAAATGTAGCGCAAATCTGATAATTGATCATGTATAATTGTATATCCATATATCCATGTATAGTCATATCTACTTACAGCGTTCGTTAACTTTTTGAATAGACTTATTTAAAATATAAATAAGTAAATTTTATAGATATCATGTGACTTTAATTAACTGTAATAGTTTGAATAAGTTTAGAGTTTCTTAAATAGTCTTAGATTACAATAAGATTTAGTAGCTGCCCGCAATTATGTTAACGTAAGCCCTAAAATATATTTTATCATAGTAATTATTTATAATCTAGGGTTACTTAAGTGAATTTTTTTAATAAGTTACGAATATTTTCTACAAATGTATTACAAATTCACTTACAATTTTAGACATTGATTAGAAATATTGTACAAATTACACTATTTTTTTGAACATTATGTAGGCACTTTTTCACTCAGGGGGCAATATATCCCTGAAACATAACTTACTCGCAAAAGAGTAAAACTAAGTTGTCCATGGGTAAAACAACCAGTCCTTAAGTCGATACCGGTGGTTTGTAACGAGTCAAATTAATACGCAACAAGGCAATTCGTGGCGTCATTTACTCAATCTAAAAAAATTACTACTACCTTATCAGACGAAATATATCACACTTCATCTCCACGAGAATCTGCTAATGTGTTTTCATTTATTACCTGCTTTATCATTTATATATA